>SWKW01000187.1:0-64197 GCA_011058865.1 Didymella keratinophila
TAGATAGAATAATACAAGTCTTTAAGTAGTGTAAAATACCTTTATTTTAGATAAGATATACTTTTATGTAGTGTAAAATACACCCCTGACGCGATGTAAACGACGGACTTTCTTCTGTGTTATTTACACGATAAAAGTGCGGTGTTTTTTACCTGCTCTGGTACCCCAGTGCCAGTGACTCAATCAGCAATACGACTTTACTTCCTACACGCGTCCTAGATGTGGCAAAGTACCCCAAGACTATCCGTTTGATCATTACGGCGAAAAAGAAGGCCAGGAAAGCGAGATACGTCGCGCTGAGCTACTGTTGGGGAGGAGTTACACAGATCAAAACCACACGGCTGAATCTGGAACGTCATCAGGAGTCCATCCCATGCGAAACCCTACCAAAGACAATTCAGGATGCAGCTTGGCTCACCCACAAGCTAGGGTTACGTTTTCTCTGGGTAGACTGTCTGTGCATCATTCAGAGAGACCGGCAAGATTTCCACGCAGAGAGTCGTCGGATGGCATCCGTATATGAGAACGCATACCTGACAATCGCAGCGACAGCAGCAGACGCTTCAACAAGAGGCATTTTCGCAATGCTGCCAGAAGCTGAACATGTGGTGCTGCCGAGTAAGAATGGCGATACAGATCTTGGATCCCTCTATTTGTCACAACACAATGTGCCAGGAACCACTATCTTTGACGCTCCGCTCAATCGAAGAGGCTGGGTCCTCCAGGAACACTTATTTGCTCGTCGCACAGTTCATTTTGCAGCCGATCAGATCTATTGGGAATGTGACAAGTCCTTTGTGGGCGAGGATGGGGTCCAAATCACCAATCAAGCTGACATGACCTTTCCAAATCGATCTCTGCTGTTGCACATCTTGAACAACTACAAAGATGTGTGTCGAGACCCAACGCTCAGGAAAAACAAAGACGATAAAATGTACATTGAGTCAGATGTATTCGGCATCTGGGCTAAGCTCGTGAGCTTCTACTCAACGCGAAGCTTAACAGATGAGCGCGACAAGCTGCCGGCGGTTCTCTCTCTTATGCTGGAAATTGAGAGTACGATATGGATCTCGCCATGGCCGATTCATTTCCACCAGGGATGTTTGTTTGGAGTACCATATCTCGAACTCGAGTGTCTTCTCTGGCGTGCACAAAGCAACCAACCACTGCGACAACCTAAACAGTTTCGCGCGCCAACATGGTCCTGGGCGTCAATAGATGGCGCGATCGAATTCCTGGATCTGTTCATAAAGGGTCGACCTAGCTTCACCTTCATCAACATACGGACCCCTCAAGATGCTGATCTGAAGATCGTCAGTATCCGCGACTACACGCCTAGAGGGATGTGTGCGCGTGAAGCCTTGTTTCTCAACGGGGTCGCCTTGGAGTGTTCCGCTCTGGCTTCCGCAGACACTGCGACCCGCGTAGAGTGTGTCAACACTTCAGGCGGAGATCAATTCGACGTGAATTTGACTTTCGACTTCCCGAGCTGTCGACCCACGAACTTCTGGTTGATCCCCGCGTTTGTCCGGTGGGCAGACAAGCCATCGCCTTACTACCTATGCCTGATAGCTCAAAGCGTCACGCCCTCCACTGTTCAGTCCAACAGTACTGTCTTCAAGCGTATCGGCGCTGGGTACGTGTTCGACGTAGATAGAGTCAGCCGTCACAAGAGAAGGTTTCTCGTGATGATTTGATCCTCGTTTCCAATCTCAAGCGCGAACGAAAGGCGGCCTGAAGTCAGGCGAGCTTGACGAATTGAATCAACCATCGTTTCCGGAACAGAGTCTGTGATGGCGAACCCGTAAGGCGTAGTAATCTGAATGAAAATAAGGCGCTGACATGACCGAGAAATATTAAAAACCCTGTCGTGAAGCTCTGGGACTTCTCGGCGCTCACGGAAGCGTGTGACTTCCTCCGTGGGAAACTGTGTGAGCGCCACGTCCACCGAGTATTGCTCACCAACCGCACCCAGTATCTTTCGAGCAGCCACTGAGCAGTTCTAAAACAACAAGCAAGCTGTAGCTATAGGAGCAACTTTATAGCTAATAGAGGATCTGTTAGAGTGCAAGATAGCTCTTATAAGAGACTAGCTGCCTCCTATAATGTAGCCTAAAGCCTATAAAGCAAGAGAGTGCACGCAGACCTGGCTAATTTTAGCGCTTTGCCAAGCGACTGCTCAGAAGCACCACACTGCCCATCGATCCGCTGTGTTGACAGTGTACTGTTGCTTGTGAGATTGCACGAACTGCTGTGGAAAGTCTGCATCTTCGAAGGTTGCACTACCTTGATGTTCGCTCAATGCGCATGGTCAAAATAGCGCCTGGGACGCCTCAGCCTCGTTGTCGTTTACTCCTTCGAGTTGCAACTTCTTTGACCTCGAGAACCTGGTGGTCACCATCCTCAGGCTCGGTCTTTATCTTGCGCTTGACGATCTCCTTCTTGATAAAGGCTTCGGCTACCACGTCTTCGCCCTCCGTTTTGACCACTACTTCTTCTTCCTTGATCTCTGTCTTCGCGACTGTTCGCTCGGCGAAGGCCTTCAAGTCGGCTGTAAACAAGACGGAGTGCGCCCAGCCTGCCTCTTTGCCCCAAAGCTTCCTGAAGAGATTGCCAATGGCCACGTATGTAGCCGCGGTCAGACTGCTATGCTTACCTTTCCCAAACTTGTAGTCCTTCTGCGCAATCTGCCAAACGTGCGTATCGACAGGCACAGCCTCAAGCCAGCCCAGACCAAAAAGGCAGACGCAATCGGCGACTTTCGGACCAACACCTTGCAGCACAAGCAGCTCTTCGTGCGCCTTGCGGTAGCCCTCCCTGCCGCCCTCCAATAGCTCGGCTGCAGGCTGTGATTCGACACCGAATTGTGGCAACTCCGGGTTGCTGAGTGCGTCCAGCCACGCCAAGCCTCCCTTCTCTTCCGCGACTATACGCGCCGTTTTCGCAATGTACTTCGCCCGGTATCCAAACCCTAGTTTCCTGAGGTGCTCTTCCACTTCTGGCTTGCACAAAGCTTCCGGTGTTGGGAAGTCGTGGTATGGGACGCCATCGATGTGTCCTATCAGTGGCCCATAATGTAGACACAAATTGTGCACCATGCCTGATATCCGACTGATATTGTTGTTGCTACTGCAGATGAAGCCTATTAGCGCCTCCCATGCATCTTGCCGCAGTATTCGTATGCCTGTGAACTTCGGCGCTCGTCGTTTGAAGTTGGCGTCTGAGGCTGCCCATTGCTCGTACAGCTGGCCAAGATTGGGAGTTAAGTTGAAGTAGTGGTTTAGGAAAGGAAGGGTGTCGTCCTCTTCGGCGGCAACAGAAGGCGCAGTCGATGCTGGAGGCGTAGGCAAGGCAGGATTCGAGGGGAAAATGGCGCGGTAGTGGAGGGCTTCAGCGTCCTGGCGGAGCGAAAGGATGCGCCCGTGCATGGCACATGACCATATGTCGTCTTCTGACTTGCGCCATCTACAGTACATTAGATTAGATATGTTTGAAGCTACATGGTGAAGGTGGCAGCTACCTAAATGACTGTCCACAGCGCAATGTTGTGTTGATGCAAAGCTCTGTCAAGCTTGTGGGCAGCTTGTACCATTCTGCAGCGCGCAATGCCATGGTGAAGTTCAAGTTCCGAGTCAATGTAGCCGCGGCGACGGATAGTCAGCCTAGACTTGGCAGGCGCGCTAAAGCACGCTAAAGGTCGTTTCTCCATGAATTGCAGTTTCTCGCAGCGACAACAGCATCACCACCCGCTCAAGCATCACGTCCTCGTGTCCGGGCTGCTGCGAGAACCATCTTTGTCGCACTTTTTGATCTCGGTTTGCTAATTGCAGCTGTTTGATCACTCTGTTTCACCGCAGCCAACTGCACGCGGCTGAATTCTATACCGGCGTAACACAGCTCAGCAAGCGCTCCAGCTGTCAAGATGAACGGTGACAGCTACTCCCGAGGTAAGCTGGCGTCTCAGTACACGTACTGACTGGTGTGCAGTGCCCCGCAATGGAACAGTACTAACATAAGCAGACGGCGGCCGCTCAGGTGGAGGTTCGAGGAGCTACGTGAGTGCACACTCTTCGCGCAAAACCGACGGCCGACTGACGGACCCACAGGGCTCGAGAGATGACCACCGCGATCGCGATAGGGGCGGTGACAGGCGCCGTCGCCGTTCGCGCTCTCCGCGGCACAGCTCCCGCCGCGACTACGAGGTCGACACATACTCGTCCAGCCGCGACTACCGCGAGCGTGAGCGCGAAGACACATATGCGCGCCGCGAGAGGCGCGATGACCGCGGCGCCGATCGTGAAGGTGGGGGTCGTGAAGGTGGTCGTGAGGGAGGCGGCCGCCGCGATTGGGGCGATTCTTACTCGAGGCGCGACCGCCCAAGAGACCGTGGTGACCGCGGCGACCGTGACGGCGGTGATGAGCGTGGCGGGCGACGCGATCGTGGCGACCGCAATGATCGATTTGGCGGAGAAGACCGCGGTGGAAGGGGGCGACGAGACGGCGGAGGAGGAGGCTGGGGTGGAGGACGAGGAGGCGGAGGCAATCAGCGCCAGAAGTCGCCCTCGCCCGTCGCGAAGGCCCGCGAGCCTACCCCCGACTTGACGCCCTTCACGAACATCCAGAACCGCCCGCGCCGCATGACACAGTGGGACATCAAGCCGGCTGGCTACGAGAACATCACTGCTGAGCAGGCGAAGCTGTCTGGCATGTTCCCTCTGCCTGGCGCTCCTCGCGCTGCGCCCATGGATCCCTCCAAGCTGGCTGCTTTCATGAGCCCCTCTGCTGGCACTGCCTCATCTGCTGCACTCCAGACTGTCAACGCAAAGCAGGCGAAGCGACTCTACATTCACAACCTGCCCTCTGGCGCGAACTCTGAAGAAATCGTCGAGTTCTTCAACCTTCAGCTCAACGGCCTGAATGTTGTTTCCGGCCAGGATCCATGTCTTTCTGCCCAGGTTGCCAGCAACAACGAGTATGCGCTCCTCGAGTTCAAGACCGCCGAAGACGCCACCATTGCACTTGCCATGAACGGCATTGCTATGCGTGACAACGCAGGCGGTCCTGACCAGAGCGGTCTGTCCATTCGCCGACCCAAGGACTACATCACACCTACTCGTGACGAAAACGCCTACTCCGGCGATGAAGTCTCTACCGACGTCAAGGACAGTCCCAACAAGCTCAGCATTGTCAACATCCCCCAGTACATCGAAGAAGAGCAAGTTCGCGAACTCGTCGAGACCATGGGCAAGCTCAACGCCTTCGTTCTCGTCAAGGACACCAGCACCGACCAGCACCGCGGCATTGCCTTTTGCGAGTACGCCGACAACGAGATTGTTGACGCTGTCATCGAGGGCTTGAATGACATCCCTCTTGGCGATGGCCACCTGAAGGTCTCCCGCGCGACCGTCGGTCTGCAGCAGACACAGGGTCTCGACGGCGGCGTGCAGGCCATCACCGGACTGGCTGGTGCCGAGGCTGCCAAGGACCACGAGCACAGCAAGGTCGTGTGCCTGATGAACATGGTCACATCTGACGAGCTGATCAACGATGAGGAGTATGATGGTATGTTTGATCATGTTCGCTCTATTAAGTACTAATCGCTAACAACATCACAGAAATCAAGGAAGACATCGAAGAGGAGTGCAGCAAATACGGTCCCATTGTCGAAGTCAAGATCCCCCGTCCCGCTGGTGCCCGCATCAGCCTCGGTGTCGGCAAGATTTACATCAAATACCAAGACGTCGAGTCTGCACAGAAAGCCATTAAGGCGCTCGCCGGTCGCCAGTTCTCGCGGAGAACCGTCGTTGCGACCGAGTTCTCCGAGGAGGGTTTCGATGTCGAGGCTTGGTAGATGTATGCTCAGGGCGGTGGATGTGCATGTGTGCGAACGCGGCGTTATTGTTTGGGGGTTTCAAAGTCATTTGGTGCGCGTTGGCACAGATGCATCAGACTGCTATGTACACTAAATTAATCATAAGCAAAAGCGAGCATGGCGGAAATGAAGGATGAACAGACAGATTTGCTTAAGCCATAAAATACCTTGATGTCTGAGCGCCGCGTCTCTTGCAACGCAGGAGAAGTTGGAAACTAGCTCAAATATCTATAAAAATAGGAGATAGTCCATAGCTGTATACGCATTGTTCGAGCGCGGATAGATACTGTTCTAGCTACAACACTTTCGCTGTCGGTTTGTGCAGTTTGTGGACCGAATGCGCCTCGTTGAATTGGTACTTCCCTGAAACGGTCCCTGATCCCCCGGCAGTGACCAATGACAATCACCATCACGAGAGAAAGCAAGAAGGAAGGGACGATATCAACAACAAATCAGTAGCGTTGGTACCACAGACAAAAAGCTAACCCGCCAAATCTTGGATCAACCAAGGCTCCAGAGACCACCAATACGCCAACGTACCAAAGTTGCAAACTGCCAACACATACAAAAGCCTACCATCCCCTCCTCAGCAACCTTCCAAGGCAATCTTCACAACCAGGCCAGAGGCGTAACAAGGAGGCGCACTCCAACCAAAGCCACGATGTTGACAACCGGCTGTTGTGGTGGACGCAGTTGAATCAGACCAGTGATGACTTGGAAGTCTGTCATCGACAGCATGTTCTGAGGTCTGAAGCCAATGGAGAGAGCCCGTAACACGTGCCCGAAGTCAGCTGTAGATAAGCAGGAGGTCTTATACGGGGGTGAAGAACGCGACGTACACCGTGTTCCAGAGGCACAGCCTCGGTGGCCAAGCAGACCGGTGATGACTTGGAAGTCTGTCGTTGACAGCACGTTCTGAGGTCTGCAGCGAATGGAGGTAGCATACAAAGATTGCCCGGTGTCAGCCGTAGCTAAGCAGGGGGTCTTTTTCGGGTCAGGCAAGGATTGCTTCATCGGTCGAAGCCTCAGATTTGTACACATCCTTCATCTCCCTTTACCCGCGTTTATATGTGTATGCCGTTGCATCCATCCAACTCGTATGGAGCAGCACGGACGTTCGTTCGAGCCAGGCGGCGTTTTGGCGGCGTTCGCATCGACAGTCGAGAATGTAAGGAAGGTATGGTTGGTCGCGGTTGTCTGACTTGGGTGTCAGAAGCTACAAGCGCAAGCCAGTGCACGGTGCAAGGATAGATCATAAAGAAGGCGAAGCTCGTTGGTGTACAAGAGACGAAGGGCATCTGAACAGGCGTACCGAGACTGTACAATTAACTTGCCGTCACCGAGGTACATGGGCGGAAGGTATGTTGGTCATGATGCGGTATGTAGGAGGAGGCAGTGACCGGTGTGGACGCGTGGGACAAACGACGATATGGTCGAAATCGATGTCATTATGAGGCTAAGCCAGGTCGAAGTGTGGGTCAGTACATGGTCAGACAAGATGGGAAGAGAGGGATTGCAAGAGGCGCCCGAGAAAGTTGAGTGTGGGAGAGATGGTTAAGTTGGAGGAGAGCGCAGGCTTAAATACCTGGTGTAAATATTTTGACCATGCCCTGGCTACCGCTTGTTTCTTGTGTAAGGTACAGTGCTGCGTGTGGAAGTAGTCACCGTTCATATTGGTAGTGACATACACTCATGGCGTCGTATCTGCACGACTACGAAACAAGTCAACATCTCGCCGTTCCACATGCTCTTGTGCAAAGGCCATGCTACGAGCTCATCGTAGAGTAATTCGAGTGTAGGTATTGGCTACTATTCCAAGGTCTTGCTACCTTCACAGTGGACGCTCGTGATGTGCTCCACCTTTCTCGCACCGATCATCTAGTCGTGAGGTCCCTCTATTGAAGCTAGAATTTTGGTTCGGACCCTGAAGACTATATTCGTTGCTCCCTTGGGACGCTCCACGGTACAATAAAGATATACTTTTTTTCTTTAATTTTATCTCTGCATTCACCACCCCGTCTCCTTCGGTACTACAACAATGCCTTCAAGTTTTGCACCTGCGCTTCAACCACGAGAGATGACACGATCAAGACACCTTAGAGAGCTTGAGGAAGCAGCCCAAGCTGAAAAGCAGTCAGCCGAATTGCCAAGGAACCAATCCGTTCTCGCGTCACTCTGTGAGGATCACCGCGAATTATCGAAGTCGAACGCCGAATTACGCAAAGAGCGCGACTTCAAAGAAGCACCCCTCCGATCCGGTTGGCTAACTCTGACTCCGCTACCTTTTGAAACATACGATGCGTTTCCTGTCCGCAAACCACCGCTCTTGTCAGATCGAGGACTCCACATCCAACGGGTTAGGAGTCTTTATGGAAAGCTAGGCATCCAGACAGGGAGTGTCGAAGTGATACTGAGAGTACCGAAAGTCGACCTTACCAAATACCATAGCTACCAGACACAGCTCGAACCGTACCATACGAAACTGCCACTTGAAGAATATCTGACACTTCTCATTACGCTCGACTTTAAGAAGTAAGGAAGGCAGATACCCAGCGCACTTCTGGCGATCCGCCGCCTGTTCGTGAAGGATGACGCTACCAAGGCACTCATGATCGAGTTCCTCGACTATGATTGCGAGTCGACAGGGTACAGATGGAGGACATGTATCAACCCAATCCGCCATGCGCTCTCGCTCAAAGCCTGGGAAGACCGTGCCTTCCAAGTAAAACTGAACAGCCTTTTGAAGGGTCGACAAAGGTCGATTACAGAGCTCATGGTATTCTATGTCTGTAAGAAGGCATTTGAGGAAGGACCTGATCGCTGGCGGCTTGAAAGAGACGATGGTGGCAAGCCGACAATTTGCATCTCGGCAGGAGGCGCTGGCGATCCAGAATGGAAGAAAACCGTGCTGTGATAGTTCAATCTAACCAGTTCGTCTCGGAGTATGGTGCCAGGTGGAATGCAGCAATTTTGCTGCAAGGATGGGCAATCTTTTGTTGAAATGTTGGCACAAACTTGAGGACTGATGCACTACTGGGATGGAACGATAAGGGCTGTTTGATCCTAGTGTACTCTGGTCCAATTGTTTCACCAAGGCTTTCAGATTTGGTAGTCGTGTTCTCGTATCACCTTAGTGCCCAAGTGCTATGGCTTCAACGAGTGCCCAGGCACCCTTGTCAGGCACAGGTCCACGTCAACGCCAAGACCGTTTGCACCGCCATTACCCCAGCCCTAAAGACCCTCGCCCAGTTCCAAGGCTACTCTTTCGTGTAACTAGATTAAAGTTATGGACCACGTTGCCTACCCGTGCTTTGACGACGTCGAACGCTGCTTGTGGTGAACGAACGTATTTGTCGACTTCAATGTCTTGCACCAAAGACACCAACTCGGGTTCAGGTTCAGTGAGGTTCCAAGCTATGCTAACATGGAACATATCTGAGCGATCGGTCTTAACATGTTCGTTTGGCGAGTGTGGAATGGGCGAGTTGGACTCCATCGGCCCGTCTCCCTTACCGCCTGAATACAGTGCTGGGTGACCAGACTTTTGCGCAGCTTCATTACATGCGCTGAGCAGTCTGTTCAATTCATCGTGCGCCGGCTTCTTGATGCCGAGTACCAAGAACCAGCGGTTTCGCTCGCAGTTCGGCACCCACTTCAGACCGCGGAAATCGAAGTGGAAGGCTTGGACTGCGGCTCTCCGCAAGGAAGTGTTCAATGTTCCAAGAAATGACTCTCGGTCATCAGTCCTGATCTGCAGTGTGCGTGAGAGCGAAACATGTAATGGTAAGGGTGCGCCAAGCTCTGACTGCAGAGAGGGTATGATGTCAGGAAGAGCCAGTGGCTTTGCGCGCTTCAATTTCTCCTGCTTGAGCGCATGTTTGACGGCTTTGAGCAAGCTGTGTAGGCTATCAGATTCAGTCTGCGAAGGGACCCCTCGAACACCGTTAGCTAACCGAGACTACTTTCAAGGAACGGCGCAGGATCATCCTTACACTCTAAATAGACATGGCTTGGCCAATTACCTTCCACATGAGGGACTGCCCGCTTACGGCCGCCATGCAAGCTGGGATTATCGCTTGTGCTGACGCGCGCATTCGTGGAGTAGAGGTTGTGGAATGCTGCCGGGAGCGGCGGTAGATTGTCGTTGCTGGGCTCGCTGCGTTTGCGCTTCAGCACAGTTTTGGGCTTCTGGGCTGATAAGGCATCGGTTTCGCTGTCAGAGTCAGAGTCAGGGTATTGGACCAAGGACATGGTTGGCTTGGGTCGGTGTTGGGCCCTGTTGATCTTTTGACAGTCGTCACGTTGCGGCTCAGATGGGCTCGAACGCCAGTAGCGCGCCCCACTCTCCCACGCACATCCGGCAGTGACGTAGCGCTTTCAGGAAAGTGCGCTGCAGAGCGACGATGAAAGCGATGATGTTACGCGTCGTTCCCCCGTCGTTCGTGCCTGCCAAGCTCAGGCTTTATCTAGCCCTCCTCCCCTCTTGTCACCTGCTTCTTCTCTTCTTCAATCCACGGCCTTGCGATATCAAACAATAACTTCGACGCTATTTGTGTAACCAAGCGTACCATTAGCCAGACCTCACCAGTAATATTGCGCAACGCGATCACAAATACCATGCAAGCGGTACGTCTCACCTCTCTTGCAGCTCAGTCGCGTGGCATGTCTTGACTGCTTTTTTTTTTCTGCACAAGAGACATGCTGCGCGAAGATGAGTTTTGAAGAAGCTGTCACTGACATTGCACAGGCACACCACGCGCTGATCGATCCTCTGATCGAGCCAGATCCGAGTGACGACACCGGTCTGAACTCCCACTTCCGCTCAACTTTTGCGCCCAGACGGGATGGTCCTATCACCCCACCCGGATCAGCCGGACTGTCCAAGGATAGCGCATCCGTGAAGGTCAAGGAGCACCGCACAGGAAACTCCATTGGAAGCAACCCTTTCATTCCCTCCCAACATACCGGAAGCTCGGTCGGAACCAATCCTTTCATCCCGTCCCAGCACACCGGCAACTCTGTAGAGACCAACCCGTACCGCCGATCGAGAGCGTCGTCTGAAGCCAAGGCTCCCTCTGCGACCGTTTCACAGGTTGGCCAGACTACTCCCAGGTCGAGCAGGTATGAGTACCCATCTCCTCCCCAGTCCGCGAGCCCTCGCAAGCAGCATTTCTCGGACCACCGCGCGGCAGCATTCGGATCCATGAACGAGAGCCGTCCCCGCCGCTCGAGTCAGCCATCGTCATCCAGGCCACAGTCGCAGCACATCTCCGGGCGGAGCCGAGGAGGATCGCTGAACCACGGCGAGGCCTCCCCTCTGGACACAATCCGCAAGGAGACCAAGACTGCGCACCGTGCTCACCATCTCAGGAAAAAGAACTTCCAGGGTGCCGACGTCATCGATCGCCTCGACAAGACCGGAGTGTCTCGCTACCACCACGAAGGGCCGTACGATGCAGCCAGTATTGCACGCAACAGGGATAAGAAGTACAGCCCCGTCGCTGCTGTGCAAGACTCCAACGAGGAAGCACTTAGGGCCACACCACGGGAGAACATCCAGGATGCTATCGAAAGACACCGACCATTGGAGGGCGTCGCCACTGTCCCACCGGGCATGACTGACAAGTTCGGACGTGTCTATAACTACGAGGAAGGCACCGATATGCAGCGTGACCCCCTGAACAAGGGCGACTACAAGCGAGTTCCCGGCGTGGTGAGTTGTCCAGTGTTCCCCGTGACGACACAGAGACTGACATCCTGCAGCAATACCACCCAGACGACCTGAAGGGCAAGGGCGAGCCTTCATACACCATTGAGAAGCAGCTGAAAGACCACAAGAGGTTCGGAGACAGCGGAACTGAGATGACATCGCGCCCTCACAGTAAGAGCGCAGGCCACGCCGACCGTCCCGGAGCGATGCCCGCGGAGAACCCCTTCGAGCCCGAAGCGTCTACATCCGGCATTGGGCGGAGCAACTCAGGTCTCGGCAACGCCCTTAAGAAGCGATTCGGTAGCATCCGACGAAAGAAGCAGGACGTCGACGCTTAGGAAGCGATGATGAAGCGAGCGATTGAGTCGAATTACTAGCATCGAAATTGTACGATAGGACGATGCGACGGAGTTGGCGGATTTTTTTGATTCATCATAGCGGCAATACTGTATATAGCCAGGTATCTTACCCACGACCCATGGGCGTGAAGTGTTGTATAGCTGTTTAACGAATAACGACCTCATCACATCACATCTCAGAAACAATGCCAGTTCATTGTAAACAGCAAATCGACTACAAAATTGCAAGCATCAGCATTTCTCATGGAACCCCACGCGCACCCGTCGCAGCCTTGCGATCGTCGAAGGATTCAGATTCCAGAATTCACGATACAGGTTTGAGGTCTTGCATGGTGCTGATCGGCAGCCGCTCTTCCTTTACCCTAGATGCGTCGTCATCAGGGTGCCCGTTTATGGGGCGGGACGGGAGGCCGTTGCGGACGAGCCTATCACTACCGCTTCGGTGCAGTGAACCGAGCCGTGCGTGTTGGTGGAGCGATACCGCAAGTCTGCAAGCGATGATGAACGATGAAGTCAGACAGAGTACGGCATAGTGACAGTCAGCGCAGTATAATTAGTGTAGCTGCTTTGTAGCTCCAGCACCCCCTCGTCTGCACGACTCTGTCGCGAAGATAGATATCAATGAATGAAGTCTACGGATCTTTGGTCCGAACACCAGTAATGCAAGCAACAATGCAAGTCCTCTCTCCTGAAGACCAGAAATCAATGCGCCTCCAGCACCGATCCACCGAGAGTAACAAGCCTCCAACGCACCCGAAGATGCAAACGCGGCAATAAGGACTCCAATACTCCAACCCCCTCCTCAGCTCGTGGTTTCAATGCTCACATGAAGCTCATCTTGACTTCCTTCTCCTGCCCAAAGTCGTCGTCGAATTCGTCCGCCCAGGCGTTGTATCCTGGGTTCGCGGCGGGCATTGTGTTCGCGCTGCGCAGGGGCGGACGACCAGGTGCATCGTTCGCCTGAGCTTCCCAGCTCACCGTCGAAGCTGCGGGAGGCGGCGAGTCCCACGTGCCCTGTCGTGCGAGCCCGTCTTTCCGCAAAGATTCAGGCGAGTCCCACGCACTGTTCTTCTGCAGCTCTGCGCCCGTTGATTCCCTCGTGGACGCCCCCCTTGTGGACTCGGGACTGTCCCACGCGTTCTTTTCTGGTGTCGGTGTATAGGTCTGCGCGCTCTTCGGCGGATCCTTAAACGACGTATCGAACGTCATGCTCATCCCCGCCCCCGGACCGTCAAACTCATCGTACTCGTCGTACTCCTTCGTGCCGCTGGTGCCGTTGCTCAGCTGGCTGCCCGGCGGCAGTCTCACCGCAGGCGTCAGGTTGCCTGTGCTATTCGCCTTGCCACTCAGGCTGTCGTTGAAACTCTGCGTCTGGCGTAGTCCGGTGTACGGGCCTGCACTTGCCGGGGTGGTGGCCGAGATGTCGATTCTCATGGGCGGGAGCGTGGATTTGATTTCCTTGATTTCGAAGGCGTCGGCTTCGTAGCCGTTGTAGGGTTTGTCGGGGGCGTTCTCGGCAGCAAGGTTCGCGATCTCCTTGCGGATTGCGTCGATGTCGAACATGACGGGGTTCTCGGCGATGGTTGCTGTATCAGCGGTTTTGTCGATGGGGGCTTGTGCTTGTGAGTTTTTGTCGTAGACTTCCCAGTCTTTTTTGTCGCCTTTCTTTTTGCGCCACCACGAGAGCTTGCCGCCTTTTTTCTCTTTCTCGGCGTTCTTCTTTTCGAGTTCGCGGCGCGCTTCTTCGATTTCGCTGATTAGTTCGCGCTGGCGCTGCTCGTGGTTCTCTGGGTCAGGGTCCTCGATTTCGACGAACTCGTCGGACTCGACGAGCCATCCTGCTTCGCGAAGTAGCTTAGGTATTGCAGTACGGTAGGCCATATGGCCGGGTACGAACTCAGTGACGTTCATGTTCTCAATCGTGGGAAGCTCAACAGGTGCAAGTCCTGCAACTCGGGCTACGCCACCACCGGTCGCGCGGAAGAGATAGCCTGTCAGATGGTCAGCGATGTAGTCGAGGTCGTTGGAGGATCGACTTACCCAAGATCCAATCATTGGTAGCATACCCGTTGACGAATCGCCCAGGCACTACACTGCGAATCTTGATGTACTCGTCCGTATTCGCGACAATCGGCGTGCCAAACATGTACACGTTCTGCACCAAGCCAAAAGCGCCGCGGTTCTGGAGCTCTCTCAAGGCAGCGTAGATGACTCGAGCGCCGAGTGAGAAACCGACAAGCGTTATCGGCCTTGTTCCGAGGTTGCGGTCGATGATGGAATCTGCAAGGATGAGACCAGCCATGTCTGCTCGTGCCTGAGAGACAGACCACGGGTTGTCGATGAGGTAGGATAGCTTTGTGAGAGCGAGAGGGAGTGTCATGGCGGACATGAGCGCGGTCAGAAGCGTGCTGCCTAGGACTTGTTGAAGACCTTGGGTGAGTGCCTATTCAGATATCAGCAATTGGAAGGTTGACATATATGGCTTTGCGTACCTCGGTAGCAAGGATGTTAATGGTGTCTCCCATACTCCTCAGCATCTCCGGCTCCCAAAGCACGGAATAGATGTCGCCCATGACTGGGTCCACGGTACTATAGGGCAGACGAACATCGTCAGCCTTACCACTCATCCACCCCGCCAGCGTAATGATAAGATTTGTCCTCTTGTTGTTGTGCAGTGGCCGATACTCGAACGTCTTGACAGCACCTGTTCGTCTGTTCATAGCACGGACACCAACAGTACCACCAGTAGTAACAGCGATACTAGTGATGACTGCCGTTCCACCGGCACCAGCGAGGAAACTGCCAGTGCCCGCTACACCAATGGTGGTGAATCCTGCAGCAAGACCCGCACCAATGACAGGAGCAAGGAGCCCAGCGGACAAGCCAATTACCAGACCTCCACCAACAGTCGCAAGGCCCATGAAGGCCAAGCGCTTGCGCAAAGCTCGTTTCCGGCGCGATTCCATGTGCTCGTCTTCGTTCCAGTTCTCTTTATTGGCTTCTTCTTGCATTTCCAGAGCGTCGGTTACGCGCTTCTCGAAACGGCAGATCTCGAGCCAGTCGACGCTGAGGTACTTGCCGACGACTTCGAAGAGCTCTCTTGACCGCGAGTCGTATATTGAGTCCGCGACCAACAAGAGGAAAAGATCACACAAGACCGTCCAGCGCAGATCAATGTCGAGATTCTTGCTTTCGAGTAGTTGCGACGGCGTCTTGGGCTCGGGATATTCGTAGCCGTCGTCCTCGTGCGCCTCGTATGGAGGAGGTGGTGGTGACGCGAGGGACTCGTGCAGACTAGCAGAAGAAGCCGACTTTGATTTTTCACCCTGTGCATCGGGTCGTGGCGAGGAAACCGATGGGCGTGCTGAGCCAGAGTCATTTTTCTCGTCTTTCAGGTCGTTGGCCACTTCTGCAGCAGGATTCTTCACCCGCGCATTCTGCATCAGTGCGGGGGTGAGGTCTGCGGGTATTACGCCGTGATCCGTCAGCTGCTCGATCATGACCTGTTCCGAGGTGTTAATGTCCATATGCCCATAGAGCCTGACCATCATCTTCTGCGACCACATCTTGGTGCCCTCGGTCTGCATGTCAAGCGCTTTCTTGACCTGTCGGCTTTTCTTCTCAGTAATGCTGCCAAATTTGCGCTCCATCTCTATCATGGCCAGACGCACAAGGCCAACGTACGCTACACGCTGGCCTTCAGTCAGGAGGTTCTTGGTGGCCTGCATCTGCATAAGCGGGTCGCGGACGGCTTCGTCTTCGTCGTGTAGTGCAGTTGTCTTCTCTTTGAACAGGTAGGCCGTGTTGTCGTCCATGCTCGTCTGCGAGTCTGCATCGTCGTCGACCACAACTCTTGTGTAACCCTTCGCAGCGCCGCCAACATTGGCGTAGCCATGCATGTCTTCCAGCTCTTCGGGGTTCTCTTTGGCGATGAGGCGGTTGTCGTCGTCGTACATGTCGTATTGCGCATAGGCAGGCATCGTCTGCCAGCCGCCATCGTCGTCTTGCTCCTCCTCTTTGTCCGCGTTGGGTTGGGCGACGATGTTCTGGTACGAGTACTCGTTGATGGATGACTGTTTCTGGTGGTGTACGGCGGATTTGTCGTGACTTCTGCGTCCGTCTGCTGCTGCATTGGAGGTACTCAGTGGGGCGTCCTTGTCGGTCGGCGACTGGCTGTCAGGCTTCGCTGAAGGCTGGGGTTTCGCGGCAACGTCGGAAGCGCTCGCTTCGATATGTGCTTCTGCAGCAGTTTCTGGTACAGCGCCCTCTGTCTTGTCCGCCGGCTTGCCCTCGTCTCTGGCTGCAACCTCGACCTCCTCGACCGTGACGTGCCCATTGACGGTCGCCGGGGCATCCTGCCCACCACCACTTGCGCCTGCCCTCTCCCGCTCCTTCACATGCTCCACGATACTCTCGACCGCCTTCTCCGCTTCGCCACTATGCTCCGTCTTCGCAGCTCCGGCGCCCTGACTCGCAGTCTTTGGGGACTCCGCTACCGCGTCGTTGGCCTCGTCCTCGTCGGAGCTGTCCTCGACCGGCATCCTCGGCCGGCGCTTCCGGACCGGGAGTCCAAAGTCGTCGTATTCGACATGCTCCTTCTTTTCCGTCGTGCTCTGCGGGCCTGCGGACTCGGTGCTAGGGGGCTGCGAGGGGGTGTCGCTCGCCATGCTGGAAGGCGCGGATGCACATCTGATTGCTTGCAATGCGTCTCGGGGCGTATTCGGGGGCGTCGGATTATAAGCCCATGGTGTCGAAGCCGGGTATGTACAGGGTGGTGTGCGCTGCTGCTCAGGGCATGCGCGTTTGCGGAGTTAGTGTCGGGGGTGGTGGGACCTCGAAACGCTTGCAGAGCGTCGGCGGCGCGGGCTTTCCTCGGCGACCGACAACTTTTATTGAACGCAGTGCATTTCTGCTGCGCGCAATCGCATCACTCCACAGAGCAGACCGCCGCCATGAAGCTCAAGCGCGCAAAGGTATGCAAGGGCAGAGAAACGGCAATGCGCGCATGGACTAACGGTCACAGGCCTACAAAAAGCTGCTCCACCAGTACGAGCTCAACTTCGGCTTCCGCGAGCCCTACCAGGTCCTCCTCGACTCGGCCATCCTGCAAGATGCGTACAAGTTCAAAATCGACCTTGTCGGGCGTCTTGAGAAAGTGCTTGGCGCAAAAGTCAAGCCCATGATCACCCAGTGCGACATGCGCCACCTCTACGACGCGAAGCCGAAAAACGAGACGCTCATCCTGCAAGCGAAAGAGTACGAGCGCAGGAGATGCGGACACCACGAGCTAGAAGAGCCGCTGAGCACGCTGGAATGCCTGAGCAGCGTCGTCGATCCCAAGGGGAGCGGAACCAACAAGCACCGCTACGTGGTTGCGAGTAACGAGAAGGAAGTGCGGGCCAAGATGCGCAGCATCCCGGGCGTGCCGCTGATCTACATAAGCAAGAGTGTGGTGCTCATGGAGCCCATGACGAGTGCGACTGAGGATTTCAGGGAAAGGGAGGAGAAGAGTAAGTTTAAACAGGGCCTGAAAGGCGCGAGGAAACCAGATGCGGGCGAGAAGAGGAAAAGGGAGGATGACGAGGAGAAGGATGACAAGTCTATTGCTACGGAGATGCAGGCGCCCAAGAAGAGAAGGCAAAAGGGCCCGAAGCAGCCCAACCCGCTCAGCATGAAGAAGAAAAAGACCGACACTCTCAAGGCGCAGCCGGTCACGGAGAAGAAGTCGAAGCCTGTCGAGTCGAAAGAATCGCAAGCAACTGGCGCCAACGCTTCAGATGGCGAGGCCGCCGCACCCAAGAAGCGTAGACGGAGGCACAAGTCGAAGACCGAGGGCGGGGCTGCTGAAGGTGGTGGTGTCTCTGTAGATGCAGGCAACGCAACGCCATGAACTAGGTGACGGCGATAGCTTTGCTCTTGCGAGTGTTTCGAGAAGGGCCTGTTCGCAATGATACCCAATACATATGTCCCGCACGGCCACGAAGGGGGCGCGCAAACTGCATGCGAAGAGGCATGACAGAACGATCGGCAGACATTTGCATGACACCGCTGCATTGGAAGCTCATGTACAGCCTGGCAGATCTCAGATCTTCTTGCCTTGCGCGAGAAGATCTGAGACCTTAGGAGGAAGTATCAATGTACTACGGTCGTTGCGCTTGACGAACTCAACAATGACTTCGGCCGTCTTCTCAGGCTGATCCTCCTGGAGGAAGTGACCAGCGGCAGGAAAGACGGAGAGTTGGAACTTGCCTGCGTGGTGTTAGGAGAAGCAGATACAACATGAATCTCAGTGACTTACCCTGCATCTGCCCAATCATCAGTTCTTTGTCGAGGCGATCTGTACCGGCCAGAAGCAGCAACTTTGCTCCTTTTCCGCTCAAGAACTTGGCGCTCATTCCTGTGAACCAGTTTTCCCAGTACGACTCAGTCCTCGAGAGGTCGGTCTTCCATACCCAGCGGCCCCCTGTCGATGTTTGCATGAACAGACTGGGTACACTGGCTCTTGCCGACTCGACGTTTCGAAGCGTGCGTGACCGGATGTGCCAGTCAATAGCAGCATCGAGGTTGTCGAACAGCTTCGGGCGGGTCCTAAGGTATGCCTGCATGTGCTTGAGCGCCTCCATTGCGCTTCCCTCAACCACATCTAGTACAGCGAAACCGAGTACCTTGGTGTCGAGCAAGCCCATATTGGCAACGTGCGTCACCACTGCTCCGCCCAGACTGTGACCGATCAGAACGAGCGATGGGAGCTCTGTCCAGCCCAGCTTTTGCTGAGTGAGTAAGATCATGTCCACCATATCGCGACCCAGCATGTCCACGCTCAGGTTGTTGTCGACCGCGCCGTCCTTGTCCCAAACCACACTCCCATGCTCTCGTGCTTCTACCGCTAATATGCCAATTCCTGGCATTGCCTTTCTGATCTCCTTCGTTGCAAGTGCAAAGCTCATGGCAGAACTGCCCGCGCCATGGTGCAGCACTAACAGCGGCGATTGCAGAGATGCAGGTGGTGTAAGGTAGACGTGGAACTTCGAGCGGGGCTCTTCTCTTTCGAGGTAGAACTCTTGCGCATAGTAGTCCGACCAATGGATTGCGGGCGCGGGTCTTTGTGTATTAGAGGGTATCACCGTACCTGTGCTCGACATGGAACTCGCAGAGCTCGAATCATCCTCCTCTTCGATCAGCGGCTCTGGTGGCGGGAGTGAGGAGAGCTTCGTTTTGGCGAACGACTTTGCAAGGTCAGACATGGTGGCTGTCGACAATACACACGTCAATTGGCCTGTACTTGCAGCTTGGAGATGTTCCAGGGTCTAAGACGAGGCTGTCGGAGTCCGCGAAGCTTGACATCTGACAGAGGGGCTCGAGTGTGGGGCGGCAGCTTATCGATTGCAGGGAACAGCTTCCCGCGCGTCTTTCCCAGTGGTCATGACGACTTCGTGATCCCGCTGAGGCAAAACTGCGTGACTTTCCTCCAGCATGCTTTGAGGCAGCAGCAGACGCGCACGCTGCAGAACCCTGGAAAACAGCCAAGATCTTCAGCATGTGAGCGTCTGGGAGGCGATGCTCTCCCGCGGGGCGGAGCTGGATCGCTCTGGGCTGCGAATCCAACGATGCGCGACCGGGATCTCGTCCGTCGATCCAACGCTAAAACCGTTGACATCATGCTTTGCGCGCATTGGCGCTGCGGTAGCTCGAACGAAACCAGCTTGTCGCCTGCAACACCAGCCTCCTTCTCTTTACGCATTTCCCAGAGCTTTGACGCTCGTTCCTTCATCTTTCGTCCTTTTCTCGGGACTCTAATACCCTAATTGACCCTCAGCTCCACCAGAGCTGCGACTATGAGCATGTGGAAGGGCAAGAAGGACGCGTCGAACGGCGACCAGCTGGAGTCTGAAGCACCTCGCGACGATGGAGCTTCAGGGCGAGCTTCGAGGAGAAGCTACGAGCCTTCAAGACGTACTGTCGAGTCTCACGAGGAGCCAACCGAGCGCACCAGACTGCTCGATCGTCCCAGGCCGCCGAACGCTGATGGCTATCTCGACCCAGATGACCCAGCTGTAAGACGCTCTTGCCGTGGTATACATACTGTGCTAACATGCAATAGGTATCTCCCTACAATTTGTGGACAGTGCGTGCTATGCGCTACCTGACCATCCTCTTCCTGATCATCACATTCTTGTGGTGGGTCATCCTTCTGGTCTCCATCTTTGTCTCTCCTCCTGGCCTGCACACCCGTGGATCGGGCTTCTTCGACTTTGCCTACACATGTCTCACCCTCGGTAACCTTCTGGTGGTCACCATCTTCTTCGTTACCCCGGCCAAGGGCCTGCGCATCACCACGATGGTCATTGCTGTACTTCTGGCAGTCGACATGATCATCATCCTAGCGGTCCCGCGGCTCAGGCTTGAGGAGGGCTGGGTTGGCATTGCAAGCGTTGTTTGGGCTCTCCTCATGTCCGTCTGGTGCGTCTTGACTGATCGCGTCGTCGCATACGGCAAGAAGGAAGAGGAGGAGCGTCTGACTGGCCGTCCCGAGTCCCGCCGCACACTGAAGGAGTGGTTGGCTGTCCTTGCAGCAACCATCCTCACAGTCGTTTTTATCCTGATTGTCCTCCTCATGACCGCTACCCTCACCATCCGCTCAATCGATGCCGGCCTCAAGATGTACGGCGACCGCATTCTCGTTGACGGCGACAAGTACGCCGTTCACCTCGCTTGTGTTGGCAATGAGACCAACACCAAGGGCGAGAAGGTCACGACGGTCCTCCTCGAGGCAGGTGAGAACCCAGTAGAGTATGATTTTGAACACTGGGCGTACGCTGCGTACAAGAACGAGACAATCGACCGCTACTGCTACTGGGTAAGCTCAGACCACAACTACAGTGACTATCGCTAATCAGCCTAGGACCGTCCCGGCTACGCCTGGTCTGACAACGCTCCTTCCCCGCACTCCGCCGGTATGTCTGCCGATGCGCTCTCCGAGGCACTTGCAAAGGCTGGTGAGGAGGGTCCTTGGATCCTCGTGTCCGCTGGATCTGGTAGCATCGTGTCTCGCATCTTTGGATCTCGTCACCTGAAGCAGGTCACTGGTCTCCTCATGATCGACCCCCTGCACGAGGATCTCCTCCACCGCCTCTCCAGCCCTAGCCGCGGCTTCCTTCTTTGGGCGTGGGGTATCATCTCCCCTCTCGGCACTGTGCGTCTTGCGGGCGCGATCTTCAAGGGTCGGACAAGCGCAGACCGCGTTTACGGTCGCAATGCGTATCAGGGCGGAAAGTTCATCAAGGCTCAGTTGCAGGAGAATCTTGTTGCGGACTCTTTGACCAAGAACGAGGTTGTTTCCGCCAGGAACATCCAGAGCGCTGACACACCGCTTGCTATTGTCAGCAGTGGCATCGAGTGCCGCCGCGACTCTGAGTGGGAGCGCAAGCAGAAAGATCTAACAACCCTTACCGACAACCTTGTCAGCTGGGACATTGTCAAGAAGACCCCTCACGAGGTCTGGCACACCCTGGAGGGACGCGAGCAGATGGAGAAGAGCCTGGCCAAGCTCGTCAAGGCTGCGTCTCAGACCAAGACTCCCACCGCCCAGTAAGAATTTAGCTCAGGTGTGGGAGAGAAATAGGAGGAATAGGGACCGTTTCCGAGCAACCGGAACTAATATTTCCTTCGCATACCCTGTCGCGAGTATTCCTGTCCATGAGCACATCGCGGTGTTTGGTGTTTGAGTGGTCCATCGTATATACCTGACAATGCATCTTAATCTGGCGTTCCCAAAATTGCAAATACAGTGATTGTCTCGATGAGATCGTACAGCAAGACAGCTCCGTGATACATGCTAGACACCTCCGCACCTCCTAGTGTCCCTCGGGCGAACATCGGCAGATCCCAAAAGTTCATGAACTCGCAACACCATCTCACCCGAACCCCATTGCGCCATCCACACACCCACAATGATCTGCCGAACCTGCCTGCGGGCCTCCCGCCTCCCCAGCGCATCTACACGCCGCTTCCTCTCCTCCTCCCCCGCGCTCGCAAACGCAACACCCATCTCGTCCGCCGCCACACCCACACCGCGCCAGGGCAGCTCAACATCGTCGCACGCACCGCCAGCCGCAACATCCACCTCGGCAGCGCAGCCGTTCAGCGCGCCGCTGACGCCAGCGCCGAGTCCGAGCATCGAGAAGAATGCGGCCAAAGTTGCGGACAAGAAGCCAACGCCGCTGGTGAAGAGCTCGGTGGCCGCGGGCACACCACTCAAGGGCCTGAACTTCGAGAAGAATAAGCAGGATCCTGTTGCGCTGGCTGACGACGAGTATCCGAGTTGGCTGTGGACGATTCTGCAGCGCCAGGAGGGTGCTAAGGGGGATGCGGGCGCGGTGGGCGATTTGTTTTGTATGTCCCTCTCACATTATGTTCACACTGAGCTGGGAAGCGCGGTCAGCTTTAGCAGCCAGCGCTAGAAGCGTCGGCTGCGTCCCACCCCTAGCTGTTCTTCTCTAAACGCTACCCGATATCTTGGAGTTCAACAACAAGCTAACATTTCATAGCGAAATCCAAGAAACAGCGTCGTCTGGCCGCCAAGCGGCTGCGTAAGGAACAGGCCATGAACCCCGAGCTTCTAGCCCCCAAGGTCCCGCTGTACGAGCAGACCATCGATCTCCCCGCTGGCGACGGCAGCCTCGAGGGTGCGGTGCAGGCTGCGGGCGCGAGAGGGGAGCTGACTAAGGCGATGCGGAACAAGCGACGGGCGAATATCAAGGAAGCAAATTTCTTGAAGGCTATGGGTTAGACGACTGGGAGGCATCTACGGATTCGGAGCGTTGGCTAGACGATGGCGATGAGTGTTGTATATTATGGTGTAGAGAAGATACGGGGGCTGGTTGTATCATACAGGGATGAAGGAATTGCATGGGAGGCTGTACTGATACAGATGGCCTATCAAAGACGACTATATCGGTGCGTACTGGCATACTACACGCACGGAACAGATGCTATTTCCCCCTGTGATATTCCAGCCCCATGTCATCAAGCTTGAAAGACATACTTCTGACACCGACGATCTCAACTACTCTACGAGCTTCGATCCACCGTGACTGCAAACCTCGTCTTTAGAGACCCCAGCATGGCAAGCGCTGTTGTGGAACACTAACGCTGCATTGCATCTCATGACAGCAGCGCAGCCAAGGTTCATCCAAGATCTTCATAGACCCTGCATCTGTCAAGCCTCATCAGACGACCACATCACATTGCGAGGATCACGACACCCTACGCGGACGTCGGACAACCATCTCGGAAGTTGCGGGCTCTTCTGCTGCGGTGCTCGCGTGTGCTTACAATGCATTTCATTTGCATTTCGTTGAGGGTGCACAACATAGTTCTTACTCAGCGCATGCTACCACGACCTTTTGTGCAACACGACGATAGTAAAGCGGAGGAGACGCGGAGCGTGGATGTATCTTGTATCTTTTACATTCTCTGTACAGCTATAGTACCAAGATAGCGCGTACCAATCTCGTCTCCGAATTCGTAAACAATCGTGACAAAAAGAAAGACGAGGCGAGGCTCGTACTGCCTTTTGGACCGGAACGCCTGTCCCAGCCCGAAAGGCACGCCTGAAGGGCAAAGTGTGTATGAATAGTGATTACCAATGAGTGTGGAGAATTGAACGGATAAGTTCGCCGTCAAGCCAAGTATACACAAAGAAATATGCCCGGAACATAGAGGTATCAAGCTGCAATCCAGCGACAAGGGTACACATCAGAGGCTGTGGACCTAGATCCACGCCATCCTCGGCGCAACCATGTCGTTGAAGAGCGGCTGAATAACAGCCATGTAATCGGCCGCGCAAAATGTTGCCAACCCCCTCTTCTTCATACAGTCGAGGTCCGCCTCTTCTTCCGCACTCCTCGCGACCCCCGAGAATTCTTCCACGGCCTCGTTCAACTGCTCCAGCTCCGCCGCAAACGGCGCCGGCTCCTCGCTCACAGTCGCAATTTTGAACATGTCCATGCTACTGCGCTGCTCACGCAACGAGCCCAGTGACCCGCGCGAGCTCATGCTAGTCCCTCGGCTCAGATTCTGCATACTGCGCTTCTGCGCAAGCTGAACGTGTGCTCTCTTGGAGTGTGAGAGTGCGCGCTGGGGAATCGCGGGTACGGGTTCCGTGGGCTCGGACGGGTTTTCCTTGACATTGCTAAGGGAGGTCGTGGATGCGGATTTGCGCAGGGATTTGCCGTTGGGTGCAGGGAAGTAGCCGGAGAGATGGTTGGGTGCGGGAGAGGTGGGTGAGGATGAGACCGACGAGGCGTCGGTGAGTGTGTCCCGGCTGCCCTGCGAGGAGGCGCGGGAACGCCCGGAGATGCTGTTGTCGGAATCGTCGGCAGAGTGGGTCGATGTTGAGGATGAGGCGGCGCGCATGGCGGCGAAGTCCATGGTGGAGAGATCCGGGGCGTCGTAGACGAGGGTGTTTGTTGAGGAGAGCAGGGCGACGGGCAGTGAGATCTGAGCTCGGTCGATTTGCAGTGTTGGGTTCTTGACGCTCTTGCTGCGAGAAGGCATGGTTTCCTCGGGCGCGGCGGTGCGCTTCATGCGCTTGGTCATGGCGCGGGCGAGAGACATGATGTACGATTAATTCCGAATAGATTCGATAGTTGTCGTTGTACTTTAGGTCAAGTCCGGAGCCTCGGTTTGTTAGGGCCGGCAATTCTGTACGTTGTTGCGGTTGGTTGCTAGTCAACGGGCGAAGGAATGCGGGGGAGCAGTCGCGGATAAATTGCTTCGAGAAGTCCACGAGGTCAAGAACTTCGGCGGTCAGAATCCACTGAGTAAGCCAACGGCGTTGTTGTACAGCTAGTGAGAGACTTCTGGAAGGGATGCCAGCTGTCTGGTTGCGCAGTGTCGAAGGCGCGTGAGCCTTGGGTTGCAGACTTCCTAAATGGGAATCGGGCTTGTGATACAAAGGGTCGCAGGATGCAGCCTTGTGATTCGAATGATCCGATATGTTCCAGGAGTGATGGTCGATTCGGTGGACTCTGATTTTCCTTGTTTTGGTGTGTTATTGAGTGGTGATACTGGCTAGCAGCGCGTGACGGGTAACGGTAATGAGTGGTGTGTCGAAATAAAGCAGTCTGTCAAAGAGCGTAGTGGAGTCCAGCTGGGAACCTGTGCCGTAAGGAGTGTCGACACCGGGCCGCGACAAGGAGTGAGTGAATGTTGCAATGAAGCCAACAAGCAGCAAGGCAAATGAAGGGAGGGAAGCCTGAAGAAAAGGGCAGTGCGACCAGGGCCTTCGCGTAGAAAAGCTCAGCAGCGCCGGCGACAGGCCGCGTTGACTTGTCTTCGAAAGATTGGGTCAGGATTTGACGGGGGTGGGCCAGGAACAAGCAGCGGCTGGCGAACCGCATCGCGCACTGGGTCTGGAGCACCGAATCAGTGGCGTGGACGAAGCCTGAGTGGGCATAGCCCCTGGTGTGTTTTGTTCGACTTTGGAGGACGAGCGAATGGGAAGCGGGCGCGTGGGACCGCATCAGTGAATGCTAGCGCCAACGTGTTCCAGATATGTTGGGGTTGGCCTGTTCTGTGCATCGGTTGGGCCACTCAGCGCCGACTGTTTCAACACCTTGAATCAATGGCAGCCAGGCACCGAACCCATTTCCTGATGAAGGGGCGCTGGTGCGAGGCGGCATTGACGGCAGATGTTGATAGATACGGATAGATGCCGGGCGAGCAGAGGAGATGGCAGGCGACAGTCGAACAGTGTCAACCACAACATCATCGCCAGGTACCGCGGATTTCCTCAACGCAAGTGGACAAGTGTGCCGCTCTGGCCCGTCCCAATTCAACAAAGCGTGGTTGCATCGAGGCGGCACGCCTTCATAACCTTGTCCGGTAGCGTCAAAAACGTCAAAGGCTCTTCCTCGGTGACGTCCGGCTGTACCTTGCAGACGCGCGCATCAACACATGCAGACGTGTCTGTCGTTGTGCTGCCAGCATCGTCTGGATCTGCTGCACCGTCACACTGCCTCGCTTTGTGGCTACAGTCCACTGGTGAGATCAGAAGCAGCAGCTGTTGGTTTTGAAACAGCAGCACGCAGTCAAAGCAAGCGAGCCGAGCAGACATCGTCAGGGCGTTTCTTGCCGCGGATCGCGTTGTCTCGCATGACCCAGAACGACCTGAGGCACTACGACCCACATGGTTCCCGCCCAAGATCGCCGGCTGTTCTGCTTGTGGGACGAGACTGACAGATCGTGTTCGTTGTGTTGTGGCCGACTGATGGCGCCTGATATGCGCAGTTGCAGTCTCAACATCTTGGACCAACGACAAGCTCGATGCGTGCATGAAGACGAGGCTCCAAATTGCCTTCCAAGATGGGATGCTGATCGTCGTGCGTGGTGAAATGAAGGATCGGAACAAGCAAGGGCATGAGTCGGCGAAAAGACTATTCTTGAAACACTGTGCGGCTCAAGGCGTGCAATCACGATGGCGCATATGAGTTTTGAAAATAGAGAATCGCCTCGGGCAGTCTCACAGCATTGACGTTGGGCAAGATGGTCGTGTGGACGCTGGAAGTGTAGCAGTCTGTCCGATCGCCCCTTCTGCGCCTGAAGAATCGCTACAGATTGCGCAAGTCAGCAGTGGCAGCAGAGCAGCATGGTTGCAAGACAACAAAGATACGACCCTCCTCATGCCATTAATCTTGATCTATTCTGAAATGGTGGGTATCTACTCCTCCATCGACTCCCAGCCCTTCTCCTGCTCGCCCTCATCCTCGTCATTGCTCTCGCCCTCATCTGTGTCTGAGTCTGTGTCAGACTCCTCCAGGCCAACAAGCCTCTCCTTCGCACCAGGCTTCATCTGCGGCACCTTGCTAGCGAAGGCCGCACGAACCGCTGCGTTGGTACTGGTGTCCCAAATCTGTACAGATCCTTTGCTGCCTGCAACAGCCAGACGGAATCCGACCTCCTTGTCTGGGGCAAACGATGTCGAGAACACTCTGCCGACGCCCAAGTCTCGCGATACTACCATGCTTGGCCCGTTTTCTTGGACGTTCCAGAGCTTGACCTGCTTGTCTGTTGATCCTGTCACCAGGAAGCCGGGAATGATGGGGTTGATGTCGAAGGAGGAGATGGACTCATCGTGAGCTTGAAGCACCCAGGCAGGCTTCGACTGCGAAGGGTCTGCGGGCGCCATGCGTGTGTCGTGGTAGTGGATCATGCCGTTCTCGGTAGAAATCTGCCACTATTAGCTATTGTATGTATCAGGCAGGATGCACACATACGTAGAAGTAGTTGGGGTCGTGAGGGTTCCACCTGACGGTCTCGACGTCACTCTCGACACCCCATCGTGGTGCCTTAGCCTCGGGTGTTCGCATGTCGGCTGCAACCACTGTGCGATCGTAACTGCCACTGAGCAGCACGGTCGACTCGGTGGGATGCCACGCGACGGAGCACACCTTGTCTGTGTGGTAGGTGTACGACTTGGCGCACTTGGTCGTGTTCAGGTCCCATAGCTTGACCGTCTTGTCGGCAGACGAGGAGGCGAGCAGGTTCCTGTGCTGACGGTTCGCTGCGAGGGATAGGACAGAGTCGACATGGAAGTTGTCGTTGGCCTTCTTCGACTTCTTCTTCTTCTTCTTGGGCTTGTCTGCGCCGGCGTCTTCCGAGCCCTGCCCAAGCACAGCGTCAGGGTACATGCTGTCGACCACGTCCAGGTTCCAGAGCTCGATGTCTGGGTCCATGGTACCGATTGCGACGGTGTTGCCTCGGCCTGTATTCGACGAGGCGGCGGACTTGCCTACTGGCAGATCTAACCACTCGACAGCCAGAGGGATGGCAGGCAACATGATGTCGTGGTGTACGTAGAGATTGTCGTCCTCGTCTTCGTAGACATATACTTCCAAATGCGCAACCTCGTCCTCTATGCGACCAGCCAAAACCAGGTTGTCGGTAGCCAAGATCTGGAGCTCTTCCCTCTCCTCGTCGTCTTCCTCTTCATTGCCCTGCATTGTGATGTATGGGTCGTCGTCGTCGTTCTCGTGGAATACAAGGTTGTTCGCGTTGCCGAACATGGCCATGGTGTCGCCCGCGGCTTCGTCGACCTCGTCGTCATAGTGCTCGAGGTCGTACTCTTTGAGGTCGTCGTCGTCGTCGTCGCTGGAGGTCGTCAGTGCCATGCTATGGTAGGATATCTGTCCAAACGCACTCATGGTTCTTCGACTTCGATTTCCCGTTGCTCTTGTCCGCTTTCTCAGCTTGCGCTTCCTCGAGGTCTTCCTTCGCGTCGTCGAGCTGGAGCTTCGCGAGCTGGGAAATGCGCTCGTACTCGTCCTCGTCGAACTGGTACTTCTCCGGGAAGGGCGCCGCGAAGCCGCGCGGCACCCATGTTGTCGCGGTGATCATAGACATGTTGCTGAATGTCCGAGGCGCCGTGCTCGAACTGGCGCGGGCTTGACTTTTCGGCGGGGCGTAGAAAATCCTTAGCGCGAGCGCAACTTGCTTATCGATACCGCCGGCAATTCACCCTTCACGTCGGACCTCCGAGCGCGTCGTGCCATACACACAACCAACGATGGAGCGCGGCCACAGCCCCAAGCGGCGGAAGCTGGACGACGAGGAATACTCGATTGCGCCGCAGTCCAAGTTTCGCAAGCCAAACCGCCCTCGCCATCGCAACGGAGCCCCCAACGGCAATGGCGCAAATGCGCCTCAGAAGCCCTTCGACGGGCCGGAGCCGCTGGTCGAGGACTTCGACTCCATGGCCTTGGACCGTGACTGGTACGGCGGAGAAGAGAATGGCCATACCTTTGGAGACGATTCGCACAACCCGTTTGGCGGCGCTGAGAGCTCGTGGCTCGATTCGCAGCGCGAGGCAGCTTTGACTGAGAAGAAGCTGAACAATCGCGCGAGCATGCGGGCGCAACAGAAGCAAAAAGACGTTGACGCGTGGGAGACAAACCGGATGCTGCAGTCTGGCGTGGCGCAGAGGAGGCATTTTGACGACGACTTCAACGATGACGACGAAGCCACGCGTGTTCACATCCTCGTCCACGATCTGAAGCCGCCATTTCTGGATGGCAAGAAAGTTTTCACGAAGCAGATCGACCCCATCCCCGCCGTGCGCGATCCACAGAGTGACATGGCTGTCTTCAGTCGCAGGGGCAGTAAGGTCGTCAAGGACAAGCGGCAGGCCAAGGAAAGGGAGAAGCAGACCAAGGAGGCCACGAGCGCCAAAGGCACAACGTTGGGCAATATCATGGGTGTCAAAGAAGAGGACACAGACAGTGCCGCACCTGGACCTGAGGACGGTGAGAAGAAAGGTGGAAGCAAATTCGCCGAGCATCTGAGCAAACAGGAAGGCGCTAGCGCCTTCAGCAAGAGCAAGACACTCAGAGAGCAGCGGCAGTACCTCCCAGCTTTCGCAGTTCGAGAGGACCTCCTGCGCGTGATCCGAGACAACCAGGTCACAATTGTTGTTGGACAAACGGGTTCCGGAAAGACAACGCAGTTGACACAATTCCTCTATGAGGACGGCTATGCAAATCTGGGGTTGATTGGATGTACACAACCGCGACGTGTGGCTGCCATGAGTGTTGCCAAGCGAGTCAGCGAAGAGATGGAAGTCAAACTCGGCAGCACTGTTGGTTATGCAATTCGTTTCGAGGACTGCACCAGCAAGGAAACCAAGATCAAGTACATGACCGACGGTGTGCTCCTTCGAGAGTCTCTGGTTGAACCAGATCTGGACAAATACTCCTGCATCATCATGGACGAGGCGCACGAGCGTGCGTTGAACACCGACGTCCTCATGGGCCTTATTAAGAAAGTACTGGCGCGAAGACGAGATCTCAAGCTGATCGTCACGTCTGCCACGATGAACTCGGAGCGATTCTCTCGTTTCTATGGTGGCGCACCAGAGTTCATCATCCCCGGTCGTACCTTTCCCGTTGACATCCAATACTCTCGCTCACCATGTGAGGACTACGTCGACAGTGCAGTGAAGCAAGTCCTCGCAATACACGTCTCGCAAGGTCCGGGTGATATCCTAGTCTTCATGACCGGTCAAGAAGATATTGAGATCACTTGTGAACTTGTCGCAGAACGCCTCAAGCTTCTCAATGATCCTCCGAAAATCAGCATCCTCCCCATCTACAGTCAGATGCCGGCAGATCTGCAGGCAAAGATCTTCGAGCGGGCGGCACCCGGCGTTCGCAAGGTAATTGTGGCTACAAACATCGCAGAAACCAGTTTGACAGTCGACGGTATCATGTACGTTGTAGACGCAGGATTCTCGAAGCTCAAGGTCTACAACCCCAAGATGGGCATGGACACGCTTCAGATCACGCCTATCTCACAAGCAAATGCCTCACAGCGTGCTGGTCGCGCTGGACGTACCGGACCTGGCAAATGCTTCCACTTGTACACCGAGCGAGCATTTAGGGACGAGTTCTACATTCAGACTATACCTGAGATCCAAAGAACCAACTTGGCCAACACTGTCCTACTCCTTAAATCTCTTGGCGTCAAGGACCTTCTCGACTTCGACTTCATGGATGCTCCACCGCAAGACACTATCACAACATCACTATTCGATCTCTGGGCGCTAGGTGCGCTCGACAACATTGGCGATCTCACCCCTCTCGGCCGGACAATGACGGCTTTCCCTATGGACCCCTCCCTCGCAAAGCTGATCATTACCAGCGTCGAGTACGAGTGCAGCGAAGAGATGCTCACCATCGTCGCCATGCTGTCTGTCCCCTCAGTCTTCTATCGTCCTAAGGAGCGTCAAGAGGAATCTGATGCTGCCCGCGAGAAGTTCTTTGTGCCTGAAAGCGATCATCTGACACTTCTACATGTCTACACGCAATGGAGGGTGAACGGCTACTCAGATGGCTGGTGCACTCGGCACTTCCTCCACCCGAAGGCTCTACGCCGAGGCAAGGAGATCCGCGACCAGATCCAAGACATTATGGAGAAGCAAAAGATGCCTCTCGTCAGCTGTGGAACAGACTGGGACGTCATCCGCAAGTGCATCTGCTCAGGCTACTACCACCAAGCCGCCAAAGTCAAGGGCATCGGCGAGTACATTAATCTCCGCACCAGCGTCACGATCCAGCTACACCCTACCAGTGCACTTTACGGACTTGGATACCTGCCTGACTACGTTGTATACCACGAACTGATCCTTACGAGCAAGGAGTATATGTCCTGCGTGACCTCAGTGGACCCGCACTGGCTTGCAGACATGGGCGCAGTATTCTACTCGATCAAGGAGAAGGGCTACTCGGCTCGCGACAAGCGCATCACCGAACGCGAGTTCAACCGGAAAGCGGAACTAGAGGCCAAAATGGCGGAAGACAAGGCACGAGAAGAACAGAGGATTGCGGAAGAAGAGAACGGGCCGCTGGTCAAGAAGGCGACTCAGAGCAAGAAAAACGCAGAGGGCGATGGTGTCGTAAAGCGGCCGGTCATTGGTATGAAGAGTAAGTTCAAGCGGAGGTGATGATTGGTTCGAACTAGCGAGGTAGCCCTGAACCTTGACCGTTGTTGCTATATCCGAATCCGTGGGCCGCGGTTGAGATCTGGGGAAAACGTGGAGGTTGTAGAGCGAGTTCTCCCGATCAGATTCGATCCACGACTACAGACATGTCCATCGACCGAGGCTGTTCCACAGCGCTACGGCGCTCAATACCCCAACTAGGACTCACATACGCACTGAAAGTACGCAAAGGACAACTGCCGACAAGTGACCGTCCCATAATTTCCACCCACATGCCCCCGCATCGGGTGGCTTTCTTGGCTGCATGTCTTGAGCTGACACTCGATCGGGGACACGTACCTGCATAAATCCTGCCCTCTTCCACCAATCACACCAACAACTGCCAAGAAATACGCCTCATGTCGCAACGACCTGTCGTTCCTGCTCGCTCACTTTTCCCGTTGCAACGGTTCACGCAGGGCCGCCCTTTCACCAGAAGTTCCCCTTATCAGCAACATCGCCTTTCGTCTGCCGGCACCTGTCCCGTTTCTACGGTGTCGAATCCTTCGGATCCTGATACCTTTGTTTGGGAGCTGTTGACGGTCCCTCGCCACAACATGCCAATAGCAGACTCATGGCGTAAGCGAGGGAGCAGATTCGGCAGCAAACAGGCAGAGGCGAGGTCCAAGGTGGCAGCCGTGCATGCCGATATTTCAGCGGACATTGCATGGGGGCATATTCTATCCGACGTGGAGTACCTATAATATGCTGACCTGCGTGGCCGTTGGCGCACGATTCTAGACTTTGCTTTTGGTGGATGTGTGCTACCTATAGACACGCGTGCGTTGCATCGTCCATCGCACAAGCTTGCGCCTCCCGTCTCAGGACGGTTTTGACAGTTTCTTCTTTCCTGTTCCTTTTGCAAGGCCTGGTAAAGTTAACCACGGGGATCCCTGGGGCAGTTGACTGCCCCATACTCGACGCAGACTCAACGCAGATGCTCGCCAGACCTAGTCAGCCATGAATCAATCCACGATAGATGCGATCCTGGATGGACCCGCAATGGCACCACCGCCGGGCGTAGAGCCAAACTTCGAAAACCCAGACAACCTCAGCCATCCAGAGCTGGCGTGGCTGCAACTCATCATTGCAACGGTGGTGGTGATTATGAGGGTGTACACCAAGCAGGGCGTTGTGAGGAATATGCTGGCTGAAGACTGTAAGTCTTATTGCAGTTGTGGGCCGAGGATGTATTGAGAAAAACCACCTGCTGATGTTTGATCCAGACTGGTTGATCATAGCGTGGCTCTGCTTTGGCGGCTTTCATGTCATCGTCTTCATGTTTGAAGCACTACCTCTAGGTGTACATCAATGGGATCTCACTGCTCGAAAAGCAATGGTGCATGCACGTGTAGGTCACCTCCTTTCGATGACTCCTAATTCCACGACTTACACAGTCGCAACCCAGCTCTTCCATATATCAGTCGCCTTCTACGCCCTCACCATCATTCCCCTTAAAGTCGCAATCATCGTGCAGATCCGACGCATCTTCATGCCGCACAACCGCTCCCTCCACGCCCGACCTATCCTACTGTGGATCACCGACAGTTTCCTGGTGCTTAATGTCATGTTCTACATTGCGCTCTTCCTCTTCCAATTCCTCGCATGTCGTCCATTGGCGCATGCCTGGAACCCGCTGGTGGCTGGGTCCTGCGTCAAAGACAAGATGGTGTTGCACATTGTGTCCGCGTCAATCAACACCGCCAGCGACCTGATCATCGTGATACTCCCTCAACCAGTGATCTGGCGCCTCGAGCTCAGCACAAAGCGGAAGTGGGGACTCAGCGCCGTGTTTTTGCTCGGCGGCCTGTAAGACACCAATACCTACAATGACAGTAATACTACTGCTTCGTCGCAGCCGCTGACCATTTGCGAGTAGTGCCTGCGCAGCCTCCGCTATCCGTCTTTACTACGCAATCCGTCTGTACTACTCCACAGACCAAACTTACCGCGCCGCGGTAATGGGCAAATGGGCCGAGCCAGAACTCACGTTCGGCTTCCTCGCTGCCTGTCTACCCGTGCTGCCCGCGTTCATCAAACATATTCTGCGCACGTCCCTCGGTGTCAAGATGCGCGGCCTGTGGACGTCGAGTCCTGTCACCTCAACAGGACGGAGATCGTCGGTCCAGTACGACTTCAGTGGAGGCAGGCAGGTCAGGACGGTTGGCAGTCATGGCCGTGTAAATGAGAAGACTAGCAGGATTACGAAGGTCGTGGAGATGGATATCGAGTTTGAGGAGTTGACGAGGGAGTCGAGAGATGGGGAGGCGAGGGAGGGGAGGAGTAGGGGGACTAATAGGAGGCAGGATGAGGAGTGGGCTGTTGGTGCTGATGGTGTAAGACAGCAGGCGAGTGTTGGTCCGCTGAGATATTAGTGGGCTCTAGGAGTGGTAATCAAATGCAGTCGTCCTCGCATTTGAGTGCCCTACAGTGCAGAGTCTATGAAGAGTACACTGGGGATAGAGATGCTGATTGGATTCGTGCAGTCGCGCAAAAAGCGAGTTTAGGACTCTTTGTCACTCAACCTTGTCTAAAGAAACTGTTAATCTGTAGAGGACGTACTTCGAACCGATACCCAATCTCTGGTGCACCTCGGCTGACTGCAGTCACCACCGCATCATAGCAACACTCCTCCACAATTCAGGATCACCTGCATCAACGTCATGCACGAATAGAGTTGGACGTCCTTCAACCCTCCCCGAGTCCGCATCTTCGCCCGAGATGTACGTCATTTGAAGAGACCCTCTCACATGTTCGTGCCCCGGAAACCTTACTTGGAGTGCGCGCTCCAGCATTCTCGACTTCTCAAGCTTTACCAGTTTCTCTAATTTGCTCGCAAGAGGCAGTATGATGCCGCCAGAAATCCCACAATGCTCATCAAGGAACTCAATGAGCAACCCACTACTGTCCTTGTGCTTCTTCACCGCTTGTCTGACAGCGATGAGAGCTTTTGCGACCTTACTCCCGTACTTTCTGAAATCCAAGGTGACGAGCATCGTAAGGAACCCTTCGTCTGGCGACCTGAGATCCCAGGCTTGCCGCGAGTAATGTCGTAACTGTACCTAGTTTCCACATCGTACTCAACCACACGAAGTACAACGTCCACATTGACAGGTTCGATGTCATGGAACTAAAGGGTTTGCCGCACCGTCTCGATGCGTTCCGCTTTGTGTGGAAACGGTACAAGGTTCCCGGACTCTTCGCAATAGTGCCATTTGCCGCAGGTCTGGACTGGCAGAGGAGGGAGCATGGACCAGCCGGCACGGTGCGGGGCTTCTTCGAAGTCCAGTCCTTTGTAGATCTGTCTGCTGGAGCTGGATATGGTCTGACGTATTTTCTTGGAGAACTTGCGGAGAGCGTGTGAGGCTGTGGCTTGTAATCTCGTTTCGACTTGCTGCTTTCGCTCGAGTTCTTTTAACCGTCTTGGTCTCGTCATTTTGTGAACTTCTGGTGGTGTGGATTTAATTGTGAAACTAAGGGAGAGGACGGATTGGATAAAGGCATTGCTCAGGGTAAAATATTGAGAAGAGTGGTTTGGTGGATTGGCCTAACTGAACCATGGTTCTAGCCGTAGGTACATTTCGATTTTGCAGCTTTCGCAACCGTTGTCCAACTCAACGTCAATATTACTACAGGTGGTCTTAACGAAACATCAGCCGTGATCATATCGGCCTTGAGCATGTCCTCGCTGTTCAGCCTATCACAAGGAGCCATTTTGCAGCAATGTCATGTTTGTGTAGGAGCACACAGACATCACAGGCGAGTGCACCTAGCTTCGAAAAGAGTTTTTTGTAAGACGGATGGCTTGATCAATGACGAGCGAGACAAAGTGGGGTTTCAGACGAAGTCATGTACCATGATGGTCTCCGTGAGATACTGTATGTATGAGTATCACCTTGCGAAGTCATATCTCATATCAACGAAGATCAAAACATACTTTCTCTTCTCGTCAAAGGTTGACATGACTCCAAGAGCACGGGAAGAGGTCTTGTCGTATGCAACTTCTACTTGTTGCCGTCGGCGATAAGGTCAGCTTAGATCCGATTTCGCGGGGAAAAACAGCAAAGATGCCTCGGCCCAGGCGACGTCGACGCCGTGAAGCTCGGCGGGCTTCAACACCACGATTGCGCTCGCACAACAACTCTCTCAGGCCTTCTACCGATCGATCAGCCTTTACAGTCGCGATTTGAATATATCAGCAACATGACCTCCCAAGAAGAGTTTCATGGATGGCTAGGTCGAGACAATAAAGCCGCCGAGGGCAACATGACCTGGTCGTCGTTCAAACCCAAACCGTTCAGTCCAATCGACGTCGACATCAAAATCTCTCATTGTGGGATCTGCGGTTCCGACATCCACACCCTGCGTTCTGGTTGGAAGAGTACACGCTACCCAGTCTGCGTTGGGCATGAGATTGTCGGACACGTTGTGCGCGTGGGTGACCAGGTGAAGCACCTCAAAGCTGGAGACCGGGTCGGTGTCGGCGCACAAGCTTTCTCCTGTTTGGAATGCGAGGACTGCAAAGCTGGACTCGAGCAGCACTGCAGCAGGATGGTCGGTACCTACAATGGAAAGTACCCAGACGGAAGCTCAAGCATGGGTGGCTATGCAGACTTCGCGCGCGTCCCAGCCCACTTCACCATCAAGATCCCTTCAGCCTTGAAGAGCGAGGATGCCGCGCCGATGATGTGTGGAGGCATAACAGTATACTCGCCGCTGAAGAAGAACGGTGCTGGGCCAGGCAAAAGAGTGGGCATTGTGGGTCTGGGAGGCCTTGGCCATTTCGGGGTGCTATTTGCGAAGGCTCTGGGCTGCGAGCAAGTTGTCGCGATCTCGCGACGAAGGAATAAGGAGAAGGACGCAAGAGCGATGGGTGCGACGGGTTACATCGCAACTGCCGAGGATGAGAAGTGGGCCCGCAAACACTCGCAATCGCTCGACCTTATTATCTCGACTGTCAGCTCACCGGATATGCCACTAGAGTCATACCTTCGACTGCTGAGAACGAATGGCACGTTCATTCAGGTCGGCGCACCGGAAGACAAGCTGCCGAGGATTGGCGCTTACAGTCTGATACAAAAAGGCGTGAAGGTCGGCGGCAGTAACATCGGAAGCCCGAAGGGCATCGAGGAGATGCTCAACTTCGCCGCCGAAAAGGGCGTGAAGCCGTGGATCGAGCAGCGCAGTATGAAAGATGCGAACAAGAGCGTTGTAGATATGGAAGACGGAAAGGCACGATACAGGTATGTGCTTGTGAACGCCGATCAAGATAGTCGTGCAAAGCTGTAGCTCCGAGCATGTAGAAAATAGCGTTCCTGCTCTTTGTAGAAAAGATGTTCTGACTCGAGACTGCCGCATCGTATTGGCCGTGTTTGGCAATGCAAGTACAACTGAAACGGCAGTTCCTGCCGAATTTGGTCACGAAACATCTCGTTGGCTCTCGTACCCCTAACATCTCCACAAACATTGCGCTGACATATCAATAGCCAATGCCAGCCGTCCCAGCAAGGCGCAAAACCCATTCGAAGTCAAGAAAGGGCTGCCTGCAATGTAAGAAGAGGCATACTAAGGTGAGTACTGTCCCGCGTGCCTTCCGCAGATTGCCGGCCCCAGCTAATTGGCAATGAGGACCTCAGTCGGTAGTGTCACAGCCTTGTTGTGATAGCAGTCGCGAAATCCAATACATCGCTCTGCTAGACTACTGACCAGTCAAACAGTGCAACGAGGAGCATCCAACATGTTCGAATTGTGTCCGACTAGAGGTCAAGTGTGAATGGCCACCTCCACGGCCGAAGATACAGCACCCTTCACCGCAGCCGAATAGCTTGGGACAGAGCACTGCGTCACGCGAAAACTCGTATGTCAGCAGCCCTCTTTCAACACCAGCGGTAGGGAGGCGCCCAACCTTCAGTCTTGAAGACATGCAACTCCTGCATCATTGGTCGACTAAGGTTCATCTGTTTCATGACCCTATCAGCGAGGACGACAAACAGATGTGGAGCGAAGGAGCCGTCGACGTAGCATTCCAACACCAGTTCCTCCTCCATGGGATCCTTGCACTTTCCGCGTTGCATAAAACGTTGGTCGATGATCAGGGCAGTCGCGCTGATCTGCTCGCACAAGCTGATGCGCACATGTCTGCCTCACTTGTAACATATTTGAGACTCCTCGAGGAGAATGCCGTGGAAACAGTGGTTCCGTGCTTCCTGCTCTCATCCATTTGCTTTGCCTACAATCTTGCTACGGCACAGGTTGAGGAGCCCGAGGACCCACTCGGTACTATCTTGCATTGCTTCCGCCTGCTTCGGGGAGTAAAAGTCTTCATTGGCCAACACTGGCTGCAGCTTCAGAAGGATCCTGTGATTCAGCAACTGCTCTCACCTGCGTGGTTTATGGACGATGTGCCCTTACCTGAGGACACCGAATGTACGCCCATCCTTGATCTGAAGCAACTGGCTGAACAACTTGATGCGCCACAGCGGGAGGTGTGTCTAGAGGCTATTGACAACCTTCACCGAACCTTTCTCAAGACAACGCTATGTGCTTCTTCAAAACAAGAACACAGCATCATCATGACATGGTAAGTTCATCGATCTGCGTGATGGAGATGGGTCGGTACCAACTCATGTTGTGTAGGTCTGCAGTACTGAGCAACGAATTCCTGGATTTATGCCACACTAGGAACCACGTCGTTGCTCTGACGATTGTCTACTGGGCTGTCCTGCTGGATCGTAACATACATGCTTGGTGGCTGAGAGGATGGCTACTTCGACTAATCCGCGCATGCGAAGAGCTCTTCGCGTCGACTCCAGAACTGATCAAGTGGCTCGACTGGCCCATCGCGATGTCAACACATCAGCCAGATCGGCTTGCGACTCTGAGCTCAACTCGTGCCTCGCCTATGGTGCTCACGCCAGCCGCTGGAACCACACCCATCGAGACACCACCTTCGAATCTACGCGGCACCTTCGATGCCTATCAGGGCCCAGTTCAAACTTGAGATCATTTCAGCTAGCAACATTCAGCGAAATGGTGTTGCTCTTGGCATTTTGCCAAATCCATCATTATAGAGTACAGACCCCTCAGCAGCTGGCAGAGAATCAATGGCAGATTTCAGCCGACATCGATTCTGTAAGGCTCGCTTACAGCACCGTATGACTTAAGCATCGCCGGTTTCCGATGAGATGCTTATCCACACCGCGAACGGTCGCGTGCCCTCCTTCCTATCTCGCACGCGCTAGTCTAGCGCGGCGTTCAGGCGGGCACTCCAGCAAGCCGCATCACCAAACCATGTTATCAGCATCGAATCACGTTCAACATTCAGCGAAGTTAGCAGTTCCCCCGCTATCGGACCCGGATATGCGACCGTTCCTGCAGCAATAACCATGGACTATCGTTATGGTGCTCCGGGGATGCAAGGGTAAAGCAGGGAATAGTGGCAATGGTTCAAGAAGATATAAAGGCAGGCCTACGACATTGTAGATCTTCAGGCAGCATTCAATTGACCTTGCTTGGTCACGTCTCTTCGGTTGGACTCCTAGCTCTCCTGTATACCTCTTTCAAGATGCGCGTTTCTCTCTCCACAGTGCTCACCGTGGCATTGGGCCTTGCGTCGTCGAGCGATGCTCTGAGAATCCTCATGGGCAATGACGATGGCTTTGGCAGTGGAAATTTGCGTGAGCTTTACAAGCTCCTCAAGGAGGCTGGTCATGAAGGTATACTTCAACTCATTGTATCTGAGTTATCGAAGTAGCCAGCTAACATTGCTTAGTCCTCGTAGTCGCTCCAGCTCAACAACAGTCCGGCAAAGGAGGAACAGTAATCTGGGCTGAGAGCGCGAACCTCACCGTCGCGTCACAATACGATATCGTTCCCGCTGGATCCAAGTCAGTAGGGCGCGATCCCAACGACGACAACATCTGGTACTACGATGGCACACCTGCAGCGTGTACATTTGTCGCCCTCGACTACGTGCTTCCGCGCTACTATCCTGAGTGGCACGGAACTGCCGACCTCTTCGTCGCAGGTCCGAACTACGGCACAAACCTCGGCGCTTTCGTGATGGGTCTCAGCGGCACAGTCGGCGCGACCTTCGCCGCAGTCTCGCGCAGCATACCCGGTATCGCAACCAGCGCGTCAAACAAAGCGGTGCCATACTTCAACGTCACCGGCTCGAGCCACCCGGCTGCGCTCGCGGCAAAGGTTACTTTCGAAGTCGTCAACGAGTTCATCGAGAACACTCCATCCGGCCAGTCTGTTCTCCCTCTCGGCTATGGCGTGAACGTCAACATCCCCGAGCTCGTCAACGGCACCACACCGCCTATTGTCAAGACTCGCCTCACTGGAAACGCGAACACTGACGTTGCTGTCTACAACGAAACCACAGGTCTGTTCGACTGGGATAATATTGACCCTGTAGCGGCGGGTATCAATGCTGCGTATAACGGCGACACGAGTCTGCCGGGCGAGACCTGGGTTGTTGCTGGTGGTGGAGTGAGCGTCAGCGTCTTCACGATGGACTTCTCAGCGCCAGAGAACACGTATACGGATCTGGTCTTTGATAAAGTGGAGAGCTTGTTCGCTGAGGGCAATGAGACAAAGACAGGGTATAGCAAGAGGATGGTGGAGGAGAGGATGAGGAAGAGGGGTGTGATGATGACAGGACGCGATGCGTTATGAAATTTGCAGTAGACTCCCAACTTCTTGCAGCAAACATCTTTTAAGCACGTACCTCGTTAATCGTGTCCAAACATCTTAGTTCGTCATGTTCGCATCTGAGCCAAAACGTGCATGATAAGAACGTACTCGTCTTGTTGTATCGCAGATGCCCGATGACGGGCCACGCCCAAATGACTTCCTTAAGCTTGCACAACTGCAAGCTGGTGAGATACGACTAATTGAGCTGTTGCCTGGCGCTTGGGAAAATTCCATTCGCTGCAAGTTGTTCCGTGCAACTCAGACGACTGCACAATACCAAGCTCTGTCGCACGTGTGGGGATCTACGAAAAGAACACAATCTATCACCATCAACAACCTGCCGTACCCCACGACTGTCAATTTGGAGAGCGCCCTGCAGCGCTTGCGGAAACACAACAAACAGGGCCTGATACTCTGGGTGGACGCCTTGTGCATCAACCAAGATGACCCGAGAGAACGCACCCGGCAGGTGCGCCTGATGGGCAGTATCTATCGAAGTTGTGAGAAGGGCATTGTTTATCCTGGGAATGGTCTTGATGACGCCGCTATGGGACTATCGACGGGCGTTGTCAATTTCAATCAACTGGCGAATCGCCCGCTGGACGAAGCCTTGCCAACTAGAGATAAGACCTTGGGCCACATCCTCAACGTTTCCAGGATGTTCAGCTTCATACAGAACCTGAGTACGAACAAATGTTTTCATGAGACGCCAAGATCAGGATCGGGAGAACGACATGCAGATTATGGAGCCAGCAGACATGTACCTCGAAGAGAGACGATGCATCTGATCGACACCCTTCGGCGGTTCATGCAGCCTCGTCCACACCCTGGTAGAACCGAATTTGGGTCATCCAAGAGATAGCCGCGCCACCTCAGGTGGAACTTGTGTACGGACTGTATTCCATCAGCTGGGAGATTCTATCTTGTGCTGCACCGAGGTACTCTCATCACAGCTCTGCTTGTTGCTCCGAATATACTGCCTCGATGCCACGAGATCAAGTTAATGTCCTCAACGACTTCAGCCAACTTATTGCCGATATCAATGAGCTACGAGTGAATTAGGCAAGTAATTCTAGGGTCCTGTTGGATCTCCTTTGCTATTTCAGAGATAGGAAGACACTAGACCCTCGAGACAAGGTGTTTGCGCTTCTGAGTCTTATCAGGGCCAATCGGGACCGCGACGGCCCTGAACCAATTGTACCAGATTACACACAGAAGGTGATTGATGTCTACTGCAAGGCGACATTATACTGCATATATTGTTAGGGTTGTCATTCTTCAGCACGGAACTTGGCAGGGGTTTCGAGACGACTTGCCTTCATGGGTACCAGATTGGTACGTCCCAGGCAGTCGAACTTACAGCATTCGGTCACAAGCTGCAGACCTCTATAATTCTTGTCTTAGTGAAAGTCCACTTGAGAAAGTAGTGCGGCCATTGGGTGCGCGGACCATAAGCATTATAGCTTCCCCGTTAGACATGGTTTAAAGAGTAGGCGAAGTAATGTGGGGGGACGATGCACGCTTTTGCAGAGAGACACTCACGAAGTGGTGGCGCATGTTCTGCGCTTTTGTGGATTCATATATATGACGTTTGTCTTAGATTCAAGTGCTCAGTCTAAGAGTAAAGTTCGGTTTGTTCATAGTCTGAACTGCCTTTTCGACCTTGACACGCCACACCTATTAGTTGTTCCTCCTTATCTTGAAACGGTTATTCGCCGCTGTACGTGTCCTCTGTCCAGGATTAGCTGCCTGGGTATACTTTCTCTCGCCGTTAAGAAAGCTGTACTTGTTCCAGCCACTGGGGTACTAGAGCAGGTAAAAAACACCGCACTTTTATCGTGTAAATAACACAGAAGAAAGTCCGTCGTTTACACCGCGTCAGGGGTGTATTTTACACTATATAAAAGTATATCTTATCTAAAATAAAGGTATTTTACACTGCTCTTAGACTCTTATTATTCTATTTATCTATTCTATTTATCTTATATAAAGAAGTAAGGAGAAAGAGGGGGCAGAGAGAGAGAGAGGGGTGGCAGAGAGAGAGGTCAGAGAGAGAGTATGTATACGTAAGAGGAGGGTTAATAACAAACTTTTGTAGCTAATTAGTTGTAGTATAAAAAAGGCAGAGTTCTGTGTAAATAGACTGTTTTACCTAAATATGCAGTGTAATCTCACTCTAGCAGTGTTTTTAACACTGCAGCAGTACCCCAGTGAGCTGTGTTCAGGGACATCTATACGATCTGGATCTGTTTCTTCCATAAGATATAGTAATCAACAGCCCTGCTCAGCGGACGATCCTCGGCTGAGAACCATGTTGATACGTACAAAACTTTCTGGCGCTCTCGCACCTACTGTTCTCCAGGATTACGCCTCTGTTTCTATTCTCAAAGATGTCCACAGCATTCCTCATATAGAGAACTTCCTGTCTTTTCCACCATAAGCACAATAAGTGTTGTTTAATGTCCTACTGGGCTCTTGCCTTTCTCTACTGCCAGTACACCAAATCCGCGCACCCCTTGATCCATATTCATCGACTGCCACCTCTATTCCGAGCTCACAACTGCCGATCTGTGAGCAGTGCTAAAAATTACAAGCCTCTATACACACATCTGCTCCGTGATAGTAGTTATGTTCAGATCGAAAAAATGCTACGCATTCCCGGTCCTCGTCCACTTGCTTCCGCACGCTAACTGCGAATTACCCCAACACTGCAACGTGGACTAAGTGGAAACGGCGCTATACTTGACGTTTGAAATTGCTAGCGACAGCGGTACTGCGAGACCACCCTTAGTGGTCCGGTGTAAGCATGTGTTCGTGGTAGCCTAGCATCTTTTCACTACAGCCTTTTCTGATTCCATTCACTCGATGACACAGCGGATGCCGACTATGTGAAGTAACTCCTGCCTCTCACTAAATGTCAGATACTTAGCTACCATATCTTCTTGCGGCTAGTCAGCTGTCTGAGAGTTACCAGGGTCAAGGCTCCAAATGGTGACCGAAAAGGTACTGACCGCCTTCGACTTCTCTGAAAAATTGCACTTCATGTCGATTCGAAACGACAATGTCTCTCGGGTGGTCTCCTCGACAAAGTGATGTCTGCGATACAGTCTTTCTAAAAAGTAAAAAGTATTAATCCTGCAGCTTCAAAGAACCTTCCTTGTAGAGGACATGTGCGTAGTGACGGTGTATGATCGAGAGAGTTAAATGAGGAACAGGTCTGACAACACCATATTGTATCCCTTTTCTTGCGGACGATAAGTCCTCATTGCCTCAACAGAAGTAAACTCTGATACCATTTTTACCGATACAAGTCAGGACCTCCGTAGTGATAGATGCCTTGTCGCTAGTCTTGCAATGGGGAAAGCAAAGTACTCCTACTGACTCAAAGTCCAGAAGAAAGCTCGAAGTAGACTTCGAGTGCTGAAGTTCAGAGCCCCAGCACGTATACCATGTCCTAACCTTCCTGATAATATCTCGATGCCCCACAGATAACGATTTACCAGTGCGTTGATCTCTTCGTGGTCCCTGAAGGCAAAGGTGTTGAGCGTGAAGGGCAACAAGGCAGTCTCGGCGTACGTCTGTCGCGAGACTTGTAGTATGTTGAGCTGGATCTTTGATTTAGGGGCTGCCAGCCATAGCTGCCAACGACCTGAGGGTTGCTGCGCAACTCGGCGGGTAGTCGCAGAAGTGGCGATTGATGCGAATTGCGGTCGGTACTTGGTGTTATCAGCGATGTCTTGTCAAGAGTTGCAGCGCGCCTACATGGTTGCGAAGTGTTCAGAACGAGGGGTGGCGTCGAGTAGTCCTGGGAACTCCCTGATGGCATTGGGCGAAGGGGATCAGAAGTGGCAAAAGCAAGGCACTTTGATCCGCGAGATCGCATTGCGCTGCTCCTGGAAAGTGGTCTCCAGTAATTGATCCAAACGAGCTTGGTTCCTGAAACGAAAGCAGCCCAGAGCGAACGGCAGCAGGGCAGTCTCAGCATAGGTCTGGCGGCAGACGCCGATGATGTCTACATAGGTCTCCTCGAAGTTTCACTTGAAGTCCTGGTCCTCGGCGTCTGGCGTGATGTCGTCGTGGGTGGACAGAACGTAGGTCCAGATGCGGTTGCGGAGCTCGGCCGGCAAGCGCAGGAGGGGTGACTCTTGAGCGTTTCGTTCGGCGCTGCTTCTGTTAGGTATGATTGCCTGTCGGTGCTCGAAGGAACGTACATATCCGTATGGTGTAAGGTCTTGGGAGTCGTGTCAACCAGACCCTTTGGAGGGCCCAATATGCCCTTCAGCTGGACAGTGGCTCTTGTCTTTGCGCCACGTTGGAGCGGTTGTCTTTTCTTGATTCTGACCAGGTTGTCAAGATGTTGATATTTGTCGAGCGGGCAGAACAAAGCTGTCATAGTCGAATGAGATTCAGGGCGGGCGGATCAAGGCAGATGCAAGCAGCAAAAATTGCAGTCTCGATTGTCAACGGCTTGGCAGCATGTCGTACTTAAGTGAAAGTGAATGCAGTGACGTTGCAGGAGTGATTCCACGTCCCTCCCTACAAAGACTTGACGATATGATCATAGTCATAGTATGGAAAGATCCGGAAGATCGATGCAGGTATGTTGAATGTTGATGTAAACACTTGGTCACGAACGCACGAGCGGTAGTTGCCTCAGTCGGGCATAAGGCTGGTGACTTTAGCGAAATGGGCAGGCAGCATGCAACACTTACCTTCACATAACGTGAGCATCGATAGACAGTTGGAAGACGTCACTGAGGCCTAGGATAGATCAGCTTGTAAATGGGATATAGATTGTATTTCATTACCATACTCGGTCTCCAACTATCGTGTCACACGGAAGCCTCGCGTGTGGTGGAGTGCCTGCATCGCTCTTATACAAGGTTAACAACACCCGAACTCCATTCTACGCGCCAATGATAGTACACATGCTGGGCGACGTTACCAAAGATGATTGAAGGCTCTCACTTTTAGATGAAAATATCCAGCTCATGTCTCCTCATGTTCTCCTCTTCAAATGCAGGGTATGCTGGTACCATTGCATCTGCTGACTGCACGTATGCATCGTTGTAGATGCGCCAGTACGGTTGCCGGACCTTACGAGCAGGGTGGAACAGACCGGCCCAGACGTAGTTCATGATTAGGGGCGTGCCAACAGCGTTTCGAATCCCCTCGATAGCCTCAACAATGCGGTCGATGACGTGAGGACTGGTCTCGAAGAGGTTGGGCCACAGCAAGTTGAGCAAATGGATCATGGCGTCTTCGCAGTCAAGACCAACACAGCCAAGAGCAACATGCTTGACGACAGAGGCAGCAGTCTGGCGATGAACTTGGTCTCGATCGATGAGAGCGTCCTCAAGGAGAGGTGTAATGGCATATACGTAGTCCTTAGCCATCTCACCGATGTATTCAAACATGAACGACAGTGATTTGAGGACACCATTTTGGACGTTGAGCTCCGGTACTCGGTATTCGTTCATCAGAGCAGGGAGCACTGTGAAAGGAGCACAGGTCTCGGCAACGATACCAATAGCGACAGCGGTACAAACACGAGATTGACGTTCCTGTACACGGAGGTTACCAAGAAGTGTGGCCAGAACATCCTGAGGACCGATGGCCTTGGCGATGTAACCGAATGTGTTGTTGGCAGCACGTCGAATGCCCTTCTTGTGTGCCTTCAGCATGTCTAGCAGCTCGAAACAAATTCGCATCCATTCACGCGGATTGACGTAGTTCGCACCACGATCAGCAATACGGCCGACGAGATCAATAGTGTTCTCCTGTACCTTCTCGTGTCGGTTACGAAGGATAGGCGTGAGTCGAGGTAAGAGATCCTTGATGGGTGGCTGCATGGCGTGAAGACCGACGACGGTAACAATGGCACGGAGTGCACCCAAGATCGAACCGAGGACCTCTGGGTACTCCTCACCAAGATACTCGTACAGTGCCTGAGCAAGCTTGATCAGCTGCGGGTCTTCGTCGCACTTCTGCATAACGAAAGTGATACGCGAAATCAGATCAGCAGCTTGCTGCCGCACAGTAGCCGACTTGTTGTTCAGGCGAGCGAGGACTGTAGCGACGATCTGGGGCAGGTAGGTCTTGGTTCGTTCACCCAAGGCGTTGACGACGGTAGCAAAACCATCGATGACAATGGGGTCTTCGATAGTCTGATCCTGGAATGCAACAAGAACGCCATCAATCAGCTGCTCCTCCAAACGCTGGTCGACGTCATGTGCGCCGAGTGTGCTGATGACTTTATCCACGGTTTCGACTGTCATCTTGCGGTAGGCCTCATTCTCGTCCTTCATGTTGTTCACAATGCGACCGACAATTTCGGCGACACCGGCCTTCTGGGCGAGGTCCACAGTAGTGTCGACCACTTGACGGTAGTTGCGCTTGTCGAGAGCCATACGTCGTACCCAGAAGTGCTTGAAGAATTCCGGCAGCACGTTGTCCTTGAGGTAGACTGGCGTGACACCTGCTGTGTTTGAACACTGTGACACCACCTTGAGGACGACCTTCTTCATCTCTTCGTCTGGTGACTGGAATTCACGGATGACGATCTCCATGATTTGACTGGTGTAGTAATTAGAGTACTCCTCGTCCATGAGAGGAATGACGTATCCGACAGCTTTCAAGAACGAAGCAAGAGCCTTGCCACGCTGTCGGCGAGCACCAGTCCAGAGAGGATTGAGAATGTCATCGAAAGACTCGATACCATATGGGCTGGCGGCTTCGGCGAGAGCCGCGAGAGCGAGGGCTGTGACCATGCGGACTTTGGGCTGCTCATCGTTCAAGTTTTCTCCAATGCATTCAACGAGACCTTTCAGGTGAGGCAGAATGGCGCAACCCATGAGAATAGGGATCTGCTGGACAATCTTGACACCGGTGTGGCGAGCGTGCCACGACTTCTTCGATCTACACACGGCGCGGAGGAAGGGCAAAAGTGCTGGGATGCCAAGCGCAGATGCAACGACAGCAAAAGCTCGTGCGGTTGTGTTTCGGACGTACTCATCCTGGTGGTCCAAGTCTGGACGCATAGTACTGATCATGTGTGCAAGACCCGCAGCTTTTGCAAGGTTCGAGATGATTTCTCGGCCTTCCACCCGAGCATAGTAGTCTTGATCAATGAGCAGAGGCTCAATGACAACCAAGATTTTGTGGACGTAGGGACGAACAAGGTCGTCAAGCTTATACAAGACACGGTCGATAACCTTGACGAGCAAGTGGCGTTCTTGATCCTCCAATGTGCGTTCCATCAACAGGGGCAAGATCTGGTTGAACAGGGCTCCTGCACCAAATTGGCGGGCGTTATCTGTAAGCTGTCGTAGTGCGGTCTTTCGCATAGGCGGTGTTCCGTTCTTGACCTTCAGAAGCAAGCGCATGATCTTGCGCTCCTTCAGTTCCTCTACTGTCATCTCGTTCTCGTCTGCACCATCTGTGAGCTTGCCGAAGTATTTCATGTCCTCATTCTTGAAGAACTGTAGATCACCAACACCAGGAATCTCTGTCGGCAGCTGCTTGCCCATTGCTGCCAGACTGTTGTCTGCCTCAGGGATTAAGAATCCTTGGTAACCAGTGGGCAATTGAGGCACACCGACTGGTCGGCGAACTGGTTCGTGACCTGGTGGCGGCTCAAGCACCTTGTATCCCTCAGACTCGCCGGGCAGCATCATGTCGAGCATCTCGTCGGAAAGCGGGGCATTGCGATTCGAAATGTCGGTGCCGAAAGCGTATGCAGGTATCGCAGGGCGTGCGCCGTTCGCGCCTGCAGCTGGTGCAGATGTAGCGCCGCTCGAGGGTGCAACTGCTGTGGTATCCCATCGTGATCGTACTGGCGCCTTCTGCTCCTCAGGCCCTGTCTCCCATCTTGACTTCTTGACCTCTGGCTCTTCCTTGACTTCTGCCTTAACAGCTGGGACCTCCTCGGTGGCGCCCTCGTCCCATCTTCTCCTCTTACGCTTCTTCTCCATCGGCGGGGTTTTGTCACCATTGACTGGTGCCGAGCCATCATCTTTCAGCGTAGGCTTGTGATCTAACACTTCGTTGCCTCCAGACTTCTCCTTGTCCTCGATGGCTCTCCTGACACGCTCCTCCTCTCGCTCCAGCTGGCGCTCAGCCATGACCTCCTTGTATGTGGCGCCCTCCCCTTGTCCATCCTTTGCGAAAGCATCGGCGCGTTCTGGTGATAGCCTGCGGTCGAATCGCCTTCTTTGGTAGTCGGTCTCTCGCGATGCGATCTGTGCCTGTTTCTCGCGGCTGTCGAGGATGTCCGCCTCTGCGGTATCGCCGTGCGCAAACTCGTTCAACATGTCCTTCGAGGCGGTATACTGTCCGACCAGGGACCTTCCGTTAAGTGCGACATCCTCCATATCGTCGTCACCATCCACAGCAGCGATGGACATGTTGTAGCCAGACATGTCGCCGCCGTTGCTGTAGAGTTCGGAGTCCTGCGCTTCGCTCAGGGACTGCTTGCCAGACGAGCCCCCATCAGAGGGGCCAATAGCCCTCGAGCTCTTTCCTGCGCGCGAACCGGGCATCGTGTTGCGCGTTATAGGACGATGTGGGGTAGGTTTGGGATAGGAAGACTGTCGTCTCTCTGGAACTTTTCCTGAGAGCTTCCACGAGCTTCTTGGCAGGAAAGCCACGCTAGTGGAGCGCGACTTCCCTCAGTCATCAGCTTTGGTCACGTGCTGAGTGACAATTACGCGGATGATTCGAGACGATCGAGACATACAATACGGCGACAGTGCAATCGTCACGATCAAGCAGCAATCCTGCTCAGTTTGCCTTATGATGCTCACTCCTTCGAGTCAATTCCGTCACGCATGCTTCTGCACACCGCTCGATTCATCCAACAACCGTAGCAACAGCGTCAAGCAAAACAAAACTGAGTGCGATTGCTTCACGGAGAGCACAAACGTGGGAAGCAGATCGATTGGTAGGCAGCTCATCCCGCGTATTGAAAGATAAGGCCAACAGGTGCACACCGCTCGCCGGTCATCGCAGCCATGAACGGAACAATGCAATTCTCACAAAACCCGATCATCGTCTCTCCGCGCTTGAACTACCGGTAAACGCTACCTGCCGTCGCTTCCGTTCGTTACCATTAGATGTGGCCAGCAAGCTTCTGCTGGTTGTGAAAGGTGTGCTCTTACCAGCCACCAGCACTTAACTTCAACACCATCACTAGAGCATTCCGTATCGCCTCGGAGACCGACTTGGGTGCTAGGCACCAAGCAATGCGGAACAACAATGCACAGCTCGCAACCAGGACGACAGTACGACGTTGAAATGCAGTAAGCCGTTCAGTCATGTAAAGTACCCCTCGGTGTGAGAAGAACATGGGTCGATGCTGCATGGGCTCAAATTTGGATCGCCGGCAAGACCAGCCGCTGCATCAGCATCTTCGTAACCTTATCCACGCGAATCCCACCTCTCGTGACTCTGACCAACCTTGAGATACGCATTGCCACAAGCGTTGGGGCGTTCACGTATTCCTAGCGGCCAAAAATAGAAGCGTTCGCTGGGTTCGCTCGCGGGCCGAGCGAAAGGATGACAACACAACCTCAAGAGCCACCCTTCGCAGCGAATGAACAAGCCTCCCTGTCGTGCGAGAAGAAGCTAACGTTGATTTGCACGGTCTGCAGCTTTGAAACGGTTCTGTCAAGTCTTGTGTAGCCGCGATAATGCTGGTGGGCTGGACGTGCAACCCCAGCCCTCGTGTTAGGTTACCCTAACAATGGCATTGCGAATGCAGATAATCACGATGTTGTCCCACGCCGTCGCGAGGCAGTAATTCTTGTGCGCCGCCCTATTGTTTTGCTCGTGCCTACGTTCAATATCGCCTTCAATTCACTCGCTCTTTCCCTTCTTGATACCGCTCGTGAGCGACTTCCATAACGGTGATCCACAATGGCGGCCACATTAGCGGCGCCCGACCTATCGCAGCATCCTGCCCTCCGTCACCCTCGACCAGTCACGAGAGATACTGCGAAAGCGCAGCGCATGCTTGGCCTGCTCGCAGAATCAGAAGAAGCACGGTTGCACCGCGAAAAGTCAATTACCACAAGATGGCTGGAGAGGCCGCTCTACGCGCACCTGGATGTTTCAGATGTGGAGTCTGGAAAAGAGAGCGATGACGACTCACCTCGAATGCTCGAGGCACCCAAGACCCACACACGCCAGTAAGTCACTTTCTACCGCTGTCCAATCCCTAGCTTCTCCGCTTTTCACTCGACATCTTCGAGATGGAATGGAGGCATTCTACTTTCGATTTCGAGCAGCCGTCAAGGCTGTCGATCTTCGAGGATTTCACACCCTCCGTCACGCCTCAGACACGTGCTAATCCGACCTCCACCAATAGTGACAGTCACGTAACCAAGGAGTACGACATCTCACCTGAGGTACCACAGAAGCAATGGACCAAGACAGAACGACCGTCACCGGCGTCTTTCGACTCGGTTGAAGCGGTTCAAAAGCTTGCAGAGCCCAAAGTCAGCAAACTGGAGAAATCTTTCGACATCAAGCGAGTCGAATCGACCGACTGGATGCCGCCTTCATACAACCCAGAGGAGATACAATCGATAGCCTCGTACTCATCCTCGCCAGAATGGGCCGCCCTCTCGAACACACTGAAGCAGAATGCTCGCCAGCAGCGACCTGTATCACTGCAGCTCGACAATTCCAACCTCCTAGCAAAGCCTACTTTATCCTCGATCCCTAGCTTCTCGTCGTTCGGCAAGAATGAGCCAGACCTCCGTCTCATACACCCACAAACATGGGCCGCCCCGCCGGCACACCCTGCGCAATCGAAGCAACCCCAACGCTCCGAATCGTACGACTCGGGACGAGAGAGCTTCGAGTCTATTGAGAAACCATGGCTCGAGGGCCGACCGCGACCCATGTCGTTCGCGACATATCACTCTCGTAATAGATCGAAGACGAAGATTGCGTCGTCTAGAAGTTCGAGATTGAACACCTATCCGAACTTCTCACGTAAGATGTCTGGCGAGAACCCAGATATACGTGTCGACCAACACTACGATCAGGATACAACACACGGGGCACAGGAGACACATTGGGGAGAGGGCGTTGTGGTGGCATCGCCCGTACCTCTCTCAGCTCCACCCTTCGAGCGCAAGAACACATTCGAGCGCATTGGAGGAAGGATGCTGAGCGATGAAGAGAAAGAAATGGAGAAGGAGAAGGCAGCGAAAGCCGAGAAAGGAAACAAGGTCAAGAACCGATGGTCCACAATACCGAACCTGCTCAAGTTCGCAAAGCCTGCGAAGCGCCGTGCTTCGAATGCCAACGAACTCGACAGGGCTGCTGTCATTGAGGACTTTAGGCGTGTAAGCCAGAACGCACCCGAGATCAACAACCAGAAGCCCATAATCACGCACCGCTATTCCTCGTACAACGAGCCTGCTCGGGACGAAGCTGAGCCTGCGCCATCGCCACGCCCTCAATCGCAGCTCAAGCCTCTCGATCTTCTACCCACACCCCAACACTCGCCACTAGCTATGACTTTCGACAAGTCGCCTCGCAACTCCACTGCCCTGCCACCTCCCTTTGCACCCTGGGCAGGCACAGCGGATCCGAACGCCCCTCCCAGCCCACCTGCCTCCATCTCGAACCCCCTTAACAATGCACATCGACGCAAGAGTAGCAACCCATTACTGTCACCTGGCCACGGCTTTCCCTCATCACTCAGCCCAGATTCGCCGCGCGAGACCTTCGAAAGCCGCCCCACATCGCTGCATTCACACCGCAGCAGTACATTCTCCTCACATATGGCTACAAGCCTAACATCACCGACAAGCGCATCAAGTGCAGCACCTTCACGCTTGAGTTTCATCTCACCCACTACAATGACACCACCACAGCCGCCGTTCGCGAGCTCGTCGGCTTCGACACCTCGTCGTGGCACCCCCATGCTCGAGCGTACATGCCTGCTTTGTAAAGCATCGAAACCCATTGACGACTTCAACACACGCCGCATTACAGCGAATTGCTGGCACGAGACATCGACGTGCATGGCATGCATGCATGCCTGGGTGGAGAACAGCATGGACAGACGGGAGAGGTGTGTCTGTCCAGAATGCTCAGAAAGCATGTCCTATGAGGATGTCGGCGCCTTCGCTGTCGATGCACTTGGAGGACGCGCAGATGGCCGGCATTGGCTGTGAAACTTTTGAGGAAAACGTAGTATTGTTAATCATAATGAGAGTGCGTCATATATTCTTCACACCAGAACGAACTCATCAGCTCCATCTTCGTCCCAAGTCACTGCTTCTCCGTGCATGATGCCCTTTACATATGCCTCACCGACTACCCAGTACTCTTGACGTTCTTGATTTACATTGTTCATGACTAGAGGAACTATACATCCGTGCAGGATGACAATTGCACTTCCTCTTCCTGTCTCGCTCTTCTCCAGGCTGTCTACAAAGGGTACAAGACACAGCTGTCCGCTTTCTGTTGCAGCAAATCTCCGTCCTCCGCCCACCTAAAGCCGTATAGCCAAGCCATCATTAGCGCTGTGATAGTTGTGGTCTTCTCGTGTGCTGTAACGTGGTTCGGAGCCGAGGACGGCTTCAGCAGTATCCCAAGACTTGATTTCATTGCTGCCGTGGCTTGGCTCGTTGATGAAGTTGCTGAGATCAACCGGTGTCCAGGATCCACAGCACGTGGGCAAGTCTTGCTGTAACTGGGTGACTACCGTCTCAAGGAATGTGTTGTCAACGTCCCAGTCCCTGTCGCCGATGATTGTCGGGCTGATCGTGTCCATGTAGTCTACAATCTTGCCACGGACATGCAGTTGATAAGTAGATGCAGTGTCTTTGGGCCGCAGGCAAGTATGTTCTCTGTCAGCAGAGGCGTTCCATGCCACATCATGTAACCATTGGTGAGATCCACCCGCAACGAGACGCCTTGGCGCTGACAGAGAAAGTGGCGTCCACGAAACACCCAGCTCGAAAAGTCTTGAGCTTCTGCTGTCGTGTCCTTAATCAGTGTATCGATTTTCACTGCGCAAAGACCCAGAAAGTCCAGCGAGCCGAAATCCTGAGCCACTGTGGCAGCAAAGCGTGTGAGGTTGTACTTCGTAGACTATTCAAAGTCTGGCCGGAATTGCCGGCCTTCAAGCATACCGATGGCACTGTACAGTGTGTCGCCATGAAACGCGGTTTCAAATTCTCGAGCGCATATCGACATAACGCGCAAGAAGCGGAGTGGCTGTTTTCCTGTGGGCGGCCAACGACTCAAAGGTATCAGCGTGCGGAAAGCCGGCACATTGTCCACAGTTGCCCTCAGCTGCCTCGTGGTGAGCATGCAGAAGATATACCAGAGGTCTTCTATGGTGAAGCGCGTTCTTCCTGCCAGTATGGTTAGTTTATGGGCCAGAAGGAATTCTTGGACGATCCAGCTGCGTGTCAACACAGTCAAGTATTTGGGCTCCCATGTTGAATTCCTGAAGCTGTCTCTCACAGCAAGGAACCGGTAAGCATCGTGAAAGTCATCGTTTCCATACTGCGTTCGATTCGCACTTGACGGCGTAGGTAGCAGCAGCTCGAGTGTTTCCAACCATTCCTTGCACAGCCTTGTGCTCTCATCCTCTGGACCGAGCCAAGTAATTACAATTCTCGCCTTATTATAGATCTCGGCCATGAGGCCCACTTGGACTGCCTTCTCGGTGTCATCTGCCTGGTTGATGCAGAGTTGGTCGATTCACAGCCGCCTCGTCGACGAGTGCTCGCTGACATGTGGAAGTGCCTCGCTGAGGTTTGCGGTAAGTGCGGTGTGTCCGATTGCATCTTGTATCTGCAAGGTCAATACTTTGGCGTGGCTGCCCCAAGTGTATGAGACCGCGTTGAATGCCGGCACTGGACCAACCGCTAGCATTTCGAGATGCACGATGCGGTATTGCATTTCAGAGACTAATTAAGTCATCGTGTACAGTACTGTCAGTTGTACGCTCAAGCAAGCGGATGTGTTGGGGCGGCAGAGCTTGATAGGTTTAGGTGGTGATGAATCCGGTGGGCATATCTGTCGTGAAGGATAAAATCACAACACATGCATGGATACGGAGAAAGTCGCAGCCTTTAAACTGCCTCATAACAGCCACGAGGCATGCTGCACTGAAGGGGCAAGCGTCACGCGCCACAAACGTATGTCAAGCTCCCCGGGGCACATCTCAGAACAGACACTTTAAGCGAGACAATGTGAAATACAGACAGTAGCAGCATCGCAAAGGAAGTTTGACTGTTGGAATTGTTGAATATGCAAAAGGTATCGACGCAAGGATGCTCCCAAGCTCCTACGCTCATAATAAAAATATACTCGTCACCGTCATGAAGTAAAAACCCGTATCTTGAGCTCATCCAGATAAGCTCTAAGCCAGAATGACGGCCTTAGCAGAGACCCAAGGGGTGTCGCGAGTCTCATCGAGAGTAGTCCCCACACAGGCTGTCAGGAAGTTGTGCCAGCCCTCGACAGTCTCAGACTGGACGCCTGCCTTGACGTCTTCTGTGCATTGTGTGCTGTAGAACCAGGCAGCGCTGCCAAAGCTCTTCTCATCATCGCTGTTGACAAGAGCGAGGACAGCGACAAGTCCAGCGTCGCCTCCAGCAGCGCTTGCTGTGGCGACAGCATCTGCGCCAGCGACAGCCGTAGCGTACTTGGCAATGAAGGGAGGCATGGCCATCATGCGGGTGCCCTGGCCAGGGCGACCGGGGAAGTGGTTCTTGCTGTATTTGTAGTTACCGGACTCGAACAGGGTGTAGGCAACGAGGGCCGCTTTCTCTCCAGCAGTCTTGATGCCGTATGTGTCGAAGGACTTGTTGAGGGCATTCGCCGCAGTGGTGGCATCAGCGCACTCCTCTGGGAAGGGTGCGCCGGAGCAGGATGCAGTCTCCGGGGCGATCTGAATAAGCTGGTCTGCAGTGATAGAGCTAGTTGGGTATGTAGCCTTGTTGTCGGTCGAGGGAGCGGTGTAGGACTTCTCCTTGTCGGAGCAGTCGGGGATGGGTGCGGCGAAGGCACCAAGTGCGAGAGCACCAGCTAAAAGGACAGTCTTGCAGAGCATGTTGATGGATACGAAGGTCTGGAAATGTGACAAAGACAGATGATATAGTATCAAATTTGTGAAGTGGAAAGAGTCTTGGACTGCTTTTGAATGAAAGACTGAGAATGGATGAATGAATTCCCAGACCAGCAAAGGAGATTCAAAGAGAGCAAGGTGGCTGAGGGAGTGCTTGTGCGTTATTTACACTGAAAGGAGGAGGCAAAGCAACTATTTAAACACAAGCTGACATTGTGCATTCCAATGGGTGAACACTACTTGTTCAGGGGGGCGCCTCGCGGTGAACGACGAATGCTCGCCAGTCCTTGCGGCGACGGTGATTGTGAACGGTCAAGAGCCTAGTGGTTCCGGAGCTGTGATTCGCCAGGTGTCCCGTCATTCCTGCGACACCTGTGTTTCGAAACAGCGCCGATGGTTAAGCTTTTGCCAACCCCGTCCGTCCAGCCCTGAACCAGCTCTTGATAGGTTCCCCAGCTTCGTGTTTTCGCGTCCTGTGCACATGTGTGGCGGACTGTCCTCGGTCGCAACCGCAGGCTGACCGCAGTGCACATAAGCGGGTGCAACGGCAACTACAGAGTTGATCCTGCACGGTGGGCCTGAGGCTGAGGTTTCGTGAACCGCGCTCGCGAAGTTATGACGAGATGTTGAACGCGTCTTGGATATGTGAAGGGCGCTCCTTCCTCTTTGGCATCTTAACCGCGGCCACATGGCGGGGTTGCCTCTCGGAGTTAAGCATGACGTTTGTCATTCCTGCCCCACCAGACAGCTGCCAGAGTACTTTATCGTGAGATCACGCTGCTAACTCGTGCAATTGAATCTCTCTCAAACTGTACACCAAGCACACTCGTCCAGATTCATCAAAATGCCTGCCGTCGAGTCGAAGTTCGATCCCAAGGACATGGAGTTCCGTCGCCTAGGACCTGCCGGTCTGAAAGTCTCCGTGTTCTCTCTGGGAGGCTGGTTGACCTATGGAGGAACAGTAAGGGCACATTTGGATCTCAGAGAGAACGTGCAATTGACAACTTCTGTAGCAAAAGGGCAACATCGTGAAGGAGTGCATGCAGGCCGGTAAGATGTTCATCTGCGCACGACGTTTCAGCAGCCATTGACATACTCCAAGCATGGGACCATGGCATCAACTTCTTCGATACCGCTGAGGTCTACTCTGCGGGCCAGTGCGAGATTGAGATGGGCAACGCATTCAAGGAGCTTGCAGTATGTCGCCCCTTCATTCGCGGTCGACCACAGCTTACATGTTGTAGTGGCCTCGCGATGAATACGTCCTGTCCACCAAGGTCTTCTTTGGCACATCGAGGAAGGAGCCCAACACCCGCGGTCTGAGCAAGAAGCACATCATCGAGGGTCTGAAGAGCTCCCTGAAGCGTCTGCAACACGACTACGTTGATGTTGTCTTTGCTCACCGTCACGACCCCGAGTATGTCGCCCATTCATTCCCAGTCGGTCAAAACTGATGTGTTGTAGTGTTCCCATGAAGGAGATCGTCGAGGCCTTCACTCAAGCAATCCACATGAACCTCGCATACTACTGGGGAACTTCCGAGTGGTCTGCCGCCCAGATCCAGGAAGCCACCGAGATCGCGGAGAAGTACCACCTCATTGCTCCTATTGTTGAGCAGCCTCAGTACAACGCCTTCCACCGCGAGCGGTTCGAGAAGGAGTACGCTCCTCTATACGAGAAGTTCCAGTACGGTACAACCATTTGGAGTCCGCTTGCGTCTGGTCTCTTAACAGGCAAATATAACGAGGGCATTCCTGAGGATTCTCGCTTCGCTACCAATAAGGACTTCTTCAAGAAGACCGTTGAGGAGTTGAAGAGCGAGGAGGGACAGGCTAAGATCGAGAAGGTCAAGAAGCTGACCAAGGTCGCTGAGAAGCTTGGTGCTTCGACAAGCCAGCTGGCACTCGCCTGGGCTGCGAAGAACCCTCACGTCTCGACCGTCATCCTGGGTGCTAGCAAAGTAGAGCAGGTTCACGACAACTGTGCCGCGCTGAAGCTGCTCCCCAAGCTGACACCGGAGGTCATGGAGGAGATCGAGGGTATCCTTGGAAACAAGCCGTGACTTTCTTCGAAGCTTTGAGCGACTCTAGCGACCCCTGAATTTCAGGGGGAAATCGCAATCTCGCTACCTCAAAATTGCGAAGTTGGACAACGAGGACGGAATCATTACGATACACGAACAACAAACAATGAACATATAGTTTACGCACCAACATACCTGCCATTGATCACACACGTTCTTCGTGAGTATCAGAGATCTCAAAGTACCCCGTGCGCAACGTTTCGTCTCCGGAGAGCAGGGCCGCGGAGAAGGGAGGCTGTTGATCGCTACGCTTAGCGTTCCGAACGCGTGCTCTGTGTGGACGGATGATGTTCCTTCCTCGTAGATCTGGGGAATAACCACGTGATGCAGAGTTGCTGTGAACGGAAGCATGGGGCCCGACGAACATCGGGGCTGGGCAGCGTCATCTCTGCAAGTGGACGTCGAGGGGGCGAGATCGTCGTGGCGCCCAAGGCTTGTTCCGAATGCAGAAGGGCCAGACCAGCCGTCGGCGGCGCAACAGCCTCCAGCATCAAAAGAACAACTCGTGTCTTGCATGCCCTCAACTCGATCACTCTTAACCCTGAACTTCAGCCGTTGCTGTTATCAAATTTCTTGCGTCTGCATCGAGTCCGTGTGTCGCGCTTAAGACGAACGGTCGCCGTCTAAGTCAGCGACCGCCTCTAGACCACCAACAGAGCCGCAAGTCTACTCGTCAACACCACCGGAGGCCACGCTCTGCGGCCGGCACGCTCACCTCGATCAATCAGATCGATCCAGTGCCCGCCGGCTCGTTCCGCGCGTACTCAGACTTTGAATTTCGATTCCAAATATCCAGCAGGGGCTGTGCTCCCTGCGCCGACGAACTCTTTCGCGCAACGCATTGAGCCCGTTGGACCGCGTTAAGCATCGCACTGTAAGTGTAAGAGGTTCTCCCGAGGCTTCTCTGTGGCCACAATCCGCTCGTCCTTTTTGGTGTTCTATTGCTTTATTTGATCCCCCACCTGCGACGCGAACAGCACCATATCTCGTCGCGATTACACCTCAGCCACTACCGCACCGTGCCACTTCCAGTCTTTCTACACTTCCAGCCCTGACCGCTTGCATCACCCGACGCTAGACGCTCAACTCGCAGTGGTCCTGATTACGTCTCTGCAGCCTCAGTTTTTCTGCTCGCCGGGCCCCGTCCGTCAGCTTTAAAAGTGCGGTAGCAGCTGTTCTGTGTGTGTTTCAGATTGCATAAGAGTTGAACGTTGACTGACAGCCTCTAGTACGTGTCAAGTCATATTCGGAGCATTCTCCACGAGCACCCAGCCAAGCGGTTGTCGGATAGTTAAACTCTCACCTGGTCTTTGCAACGCTCACAGTATGGCGACCACCATCAAGACCGACCCCGGCATGGATTACCATAGCGGCAGTGGTGAGTACATTCTCAACTTCTTTCATGCTTTACTTCTTCCATGTTTGAGGCCGACCTGTTTCGGCTCCGCTCCGTGCCTCATGCTGTCTCCGGCGACCCATGCGGGCTCCAGTCCTTCGTCACCTGCCCAAGCATCTCTTCGCCCTCTTCCTCTTTCGCGCTCGCAGACACACCGTGGAGACACGGCAAGTCTCGCCAAGTCTATCTGTACAGAGTGCAGCATGAGATTTGTCCCTGTACCGGACCATGGGCAACAGCGTCCATGCTCTTCATCGATGTACCATGCTTATGTCATGGCTACATATACATGCCCGTGCCTCCGTCGTACAACCCCAAGCCCTAATTCAAACTCTTATTGTAATTTCTATTTACGCTCAGCGACTTCCTACCCATGTCAGACACTCAGTACATATCCTGGTCAGACTCGCTAATCATGATGCCCGGTTACTCTTCAAGCGGCACTGCTATCGAGTACCCCTCTCCTGTCTCCCGGAGACCCTCACTCTGTCCATCTGAGGGCGGCAGGAGAGACAGCTCGACTGGCTTGGTGTCTGCTATGGAGAGCAAAGGGCAATGGTCATCAATAGGCAGTGATTCGAAAAGTCCACTTGCCCAGTTTGGTTTTTTAAAGAACTTAACCGAGAAGAAGACGACACGAGGTATGCTCTCCGTTTCCAAGTCGTCGACTCTACGGCTTACAATATTAGACGGACAGACACCCAAGAGGCGGGGTCCTAAGCCGGACAGCAAACCGGCCTTGACCCGCCGTCAAGAGCTCAACCGACAGGCACAAAGGTATGACTGCTATGGATCGATAAGGGACGTGCACTCATCATGTCTCCAGGACACATCGCGAGAGGAAGGAGATGTATATCAAAGCTCTCGAGCAAGAAGTTTTGCGCTTGAAAGAGACATTTGGCACCACAACTCGAGAGCGGGACCAATTCGCCGAGGAGAATCGTCGACTGAAGGAGCTCCTTATGGCTCATGGCATCGCGTTCGACAGCATTGCAAGTCCTAACGGCCTCGCAGTCACCATGGGAAGCTCGACATATAGCTCCAGTGGGAGCGTATCTGGCTACGGGCCGGGATCAGCATCGACTGGCTATACCTCACCGCCGAGTGTCCATCACCGAAACGGCTCGATATCACACGACATGATGATGCCGCAATCGATGCATGCGCAGCCCATGCAACCCAATCAACAAGTCAGCGGACTAGATTACGACCAGATCGGAGTTGACTTCGTCTTAACGTACGACCGAACGCCCTACCTCTCTCCTCCACCCCAGCAATAACCTGCTACGTTACCTTTTTCCTTCTTTCATCATCCTCCGTACGTTCATTTCTTTACTTTGGTCCGCTCCTTATCTGACCATCCCGCCTTACAGTCTCGAGCGCCCTTGCATGGACCACATGCAATTCCTCATGGTACGTGCCCATGACGCGGAAGAAACAATCAGTGGACACGCACTCATGGCCACGGCCCCACCCGACTCGCACATCGCGAACCACCCGGAGGAGAAGTACCCTCACCAGATGCCGGACGTTGCGATGCCGGACCTGATGAAGCTGCTTGACCTCAGCGCCAGGCTGCCCCTCGACGGCGAGATCACGCCCATCATGGCGTGGGTCATGATCTTGAAAGACCAGAACTTCAAGACACTTACCAAAGAGGAGATTGGCGCCATCAAGGGCGAACTGCTCGCCAAAGTGCGCTGCTACGGGTATGTGTGTCTAAGTTTTGCACAAAGAGGGTCTGCTGACATATCACAGCTTTGGCGCGGTCCTCGAGGAGTTCGAAGTGCGCGATGCGCTGATGAACGCCTTGGCCGGAAAGGGCATGCAGATGCTCGGCACATAGCAACATTTCAACCGTACAAACATTCATTGAGATACCGATTAGAACACACTTAGGTGTAATATCTAATATTGCGCACTTTCATTCTGCAATACAATGCTATCATATCATAACTTAACTGTTCCTCTTATGCACGGCTGCGGAGCTGACATGGATCACTAGACCCTGCAGGTGCGCGGCGGGGCGTCATGGCGCGCCACGATTGTCGCAATGGCCTCATTCTAAACACTGACCTGGCACTTCCTATCTTGAAACCCCTTGATCTGTTCCAAACAAAAGCAGTCCCTTCCGCTGTGACTTGAGTGCTCTGCAGCTTCCCCATTTCCTTTCAGTCCTTACAAAGTTGCTCAGAGCTACTCCACCGTTCTTCGAAGCTCCGTACACCGCCCAGCATGGCCGAACTCGCTGTCTTCGACAAAGACCCCAACATCTACCTCTTCACGTCTCTGACGGCCGGTTCCTCGCACATTGTCACCGCGACATCACGTATTGAAACCATCCTGAGAGCGAATAAGATCCCCTTCATTGGGCTCGACACAGCAACACACGAGCTGGGCAGGAAGCTGTTCCAGCGGCGTGCATCCGGCAAGAAGCTTCCTTTGCTGGTCAAAGAAGGATATGTTCTCGGCGTACGTAGTGCGAGACGTAAGCAATGCATCCACTGACGACATCATGCAGGGTATTGAGGAGATCGAGGAATGGAACGAGTACGATGAGCTTCACGAAGCATTGGGCGTCGACACAGCATTCACCGCGTACCCACCCAAGCCCACATCTCTCTTCGAGCCTGCGCCGAGTAAGACACCACCGCCGCTGGCTGATGCGTTGCCGGGTGGTTTCTCGTTTGGTCAATCAGGGGATTCTTCATTTGCGTCTTTGGGCGCGCTTGGCGGGAGCAAGGCAAAGGAGAACACACCGGTTGCAAGCGCGGAGCAGAACCTGGCAATACGGCAGATGGGAGCTGAGGCAGCGAAGATTGCAGCAAGCAAGAAGTCTGCGCCTGTCAAGATCTCGACTACAAACCCGCTTCTGACGGAGAAGACGAACGCGAAGAGCCCCGCCGACGTTCTCAGCCCGAAGTCAACGCCGCTGCCGAAGTCGCCGGACACCGCTACGACCGAGAAGGAGCGCGAGGCTAAGAAGACCGCGCTGCCAGATGTCCTATCGCCGGGCTCGATACCGCTCTCCCAGATACCCAGCGCCGTGCCTAAGCTTGAGCAGCAGAAGCCCGTTCAAGCACCGCCCTCGATGCACGACGATGCGGAGGATCCCGCAGCATTGGCTGGTCCCATAAAGGAGACACAGGCGAAGAAGGAGAGCTCGGAGGAAGAGGACAGTGACGAGAAGGAGAGTTCGGAAGACCCCGCTGCCAAGAAGAAGACAGAGAAAACGCAAGCTCAAAATCCCGTGGATGCGTTAAAGGCTGGCACAAGTGTGAAGGAGGGCGAGCAGGAAGAAGAAAGCAGTGAGGGGGAGAGCGAAGAGAAGACAATGGCTGACACTGCGGACAAAAAAGAGGAGGTCAAGCCTTTGGAGGCTAAGGTTGCAACCCCTGCTGCGCAACCAAAAGAAAGCAGTAGCGAAGAGACAAGTGCGGAAGAGGATAACGCAAGCGAGGAAGACGTCAAGCAGGACGAGACGAAGAAAGACGAGGTCAAGAGGACGCAGATACAGGATGCGAAGGATGCGTCCAAGGCCGGCGAGAGCGTCCTTGACTAGGTCGCGGATAGCAGGTGGTGCAGCACGAGTGAGCAAGAGTGTAGAGCATTTTGAGTTCAAGCGAGCATGAATCGGCGACAGCACAATGAAATTCAGTACAGTACATTGAAAAGCTGCTCGTGTGCAAATCGATCGGTCACTTTGACTGACATCACTTAGCCTCAATCACCGAAGACCTTTATAGCTGGCTGCATCTTCCTGGAAGACGGCACGACCAATTACGTGTCTTCGGTGCACAGGCTTGCTCATTTTCACACTACCGCGCCTTGAACATACCAAAATTCTCACATAACCTGCTCATGTGCTTTCGGTACTGCTTTCGATACTGCTTTCGAAATCGGCTTCGTAAGAGCTCATGGTCTCTGCGTCACTGAAACGACGACAGGGAAGCTGAAACAGCACCAGAATGATCTGCTCCGTCCGCAGTGTCCGCACGTCCTCCTTGATAGTTCGAACTGTAAGCTGCTAGAATGTGAGTCTGCCAGCTTTAGCCAAGCACTCTCGCACGAGTCTGTGCAGTGTTATTTTCTCTGTCTCTGTAATGTTAACGGCATGAATCTTGACTCTAGACAAGTCGCTCGATAGGACCAGGCATGCAACACATGTTCTTTTCGGTCTGCGTGGATCCAAAAGCATTGCGATCCTGACCTATGTCGTCAGACATAATGCCGAAAGGGTCACAATTGTATGAGGTGGGAAAGTGATCGAAATAGTTCATGCTAGATGACCTTTCGAAATGCGCGCTATGCCTCATCATGGCTTGCGTCGCCGCATGCCGGTCAAGTACTTAAGCTGCGACCGTCAGATGATTTCCTCACTTCGCACGTGCGACAGTCTTTCCTTCTCAAAACACGGGGACTTTGTCGCCATGGTGGGAGCTCTGTGTCGTCCTCTCCAAAATGAAGCAAAAGGACGACTATGGTTCCTGCTCCGCGAGATGCTCTTCGACCTTGAGCCAAACTTCCTGTTGAGCTTGCATGGAGAAGCCGCGGATGGAGACCGGCTCCTTTACGTGGAAAGATATAATGTCACCCGCAAGGCTGAGGGCCTCCATTCCTCTCTACCTCATCTTACCATATCATCAAAGCACGTATGCCGGTGTTGTATGTGCCGAGCTGCTTCTCTTTTTGCAAAAAGCCGTACACCTTTGTCAATGAACCCCCCCCCCCCCTGTGCCTGTGGAGCAAAACGACAACGAGTGGACTCAATGTACAAAAGTTGCCAAACTATAGGTCTCTTTACAAGGTGAACAGTACGCACTCCAATGTCTTCTTTATTGGCTTGGACTTGAAGGATATGCTGCAATATCTCGAATCGTACACCAGCCTTGCTCATCGACCCTTCGATCATATTACCTTGATCAAAGCGACAAGAGACGCAGCGCATAAATACCGCTTGGCAACTGTAACATAGTGTGGAGTAGTCTGTCTGACATGAAATATCTAACGAATTCCTCGATTCACTCGAAGATGTGCACTATACCGTTCGATGCTTTCCGCCGGGGTTCCAAAAAGAGTGCATTTTCCTTTCATGTAACTCTCCGCCAGTATCTGACAATAGAAGTCTTCCCATCTGTCGTTCTGGGCAAAGACGATAATGTCTACCCCTCGCCCTGTTATATCACAGCACTCATGCCAGACGGCACGTGCTTATGTAGAAAGCTACAAAAAAGTCACCTCCGGTCTGGTGAGGCTTGCTTCACATCACTGGGGTACCAGAGCAGGTAAAAAACACCGCACTTTTATCGTGTAAATAACACAGAAGAAAGTCTGTTGTTTACACCGCGTTAGGGGTGTATTTTATACTATATAAAAGTATATCTTATCTAAAATAAAGGTATTTTACACTGCTTAAAGACTTGTATTATTCTATCTATCTATT
>SWKW01000188.1:0-61671 GCA_011058865.1 Didymella keratinophila
CCCTCTCTCTCTGCCTCCTCTTTCTCCTTACTTCTTTATATAAGATAGAATAGATAGATAGAATAATATAAGTCTTTAAGCAGTGTAAAATACACCCCTAACGCGGTGTAAACGACGGACTTTCTTATGTGTTATTTACACGATAAAAGTGCGGTGTTTTTTACCCGCTCTAGTACCCTAGTGACAAGTCCGACTTTTCGAAATGTATTGTCTCCAATTTGGTACAACAGCAGTCCACGAATGGGGTTCCTGACTATCGGCAAGACCCAGAGGGTGGTCGCATGTCCAACCGTTGGAAGTTGCTCTGCTGCGTCCGCATGAGTGGCGCCAACCCTCGGATGGAAGTGTTTGTCTTCGTCCCGAGACGCATCGTGAACGTACTGCCTATCTGAACCTCGCCAAGAAACCCTGGCTATCTGACCAGTCATCTGTAGAACAGATCTTGTTGGGTCGATATGGCCGTACGGTGAAGCAAGTGACACAGGAGTCACGTGACAGAATTCGATACGAGGCGCAAAAGTGTCGGTGCCTGTAGAGCACCAGGTGTAGTGTACTTCGCCATCTACCGAGGCCCAAGACCATGAAGGCGCACGCTGAACGTAAGGCTGTGTTATGGCGGAGCGTCCTGAGCACCACATGAGATCAGAAAGGAGGTACTTCTCCCACAAGCCTGCAAGGTATCGGCTCTTGAAGACATTTGCGTAACGAGCTGCCACTCCAGCAATAGCGGGGAACTTGTCGTTCGGGAAGGTAAGGAAGCGCTGACTGTAGTCATGAACAATAGAACGCCAACCCTCGAGTGTGTGACGTTGCGGGTCATTCTTGCGTTGACTTGAGACAAATCAAATGTCGCCAAAATCCTCCTCGTGTCGCGAGCGTGAAGCTTCAGACTCTTGACAAGTCCACCAAATTCGTTCGACACTGTAGACTAGCATCCTTGACTACAGAATATGTTCTTGCAAAGTTCAAGCGCGTAGATTGATGGGATCCATGGCAGGATCATGTGCTCTCTCGACTCTTTCGACTAGGACTCGGGATTTGGTCTCGAAGGGCAGCTCAAGGAATGTTTCCTGGGTGGTCTTCCGATTGTCGAGAAAACCGTCGTGTACACTGGCAGCACTAGCAGCTGATATCGTCAGCCAAGCCTGCTCGAAAGTCCGCGCCATGGAAGCGATCTCTCTGGTAACATCGGCAGGGTCGTCTTGTATAATACACAGACAGTCTACCCAGAGAAATCGAACACCGAGCTCCGAGGCAACCGTACAGGCATCTTGAATCGTCTTTGGAAGCTCTGCAAAAAGTATCCCGTCTGTGTGACTTTGCGCATTGTGTCTGTTTGTCGTAACGGGCTGATGACCTCCCAAGCAATAGGAGAGGGCTGTGGGTCATCAGTACTGCTCCACAGTTTATAACTTGCGGCTTGGTGCACTTACCAATGTATTGCGCTTCCTCTTCCTCTTCGCTCCAATAAAGTCTCACCGAACGGATGGGAGATCTGTTACCAAGGTCGATGACCCTAGTAGGTAATGTTCCAGCTCTTCGCGAACACAGCTCATGCGCCTTTTGACATTTGTTGAGCCACTTCGCGCTGATCTCGAAGCCCGCAGCAGGACTGATGCTGTGATCCGCTGTCCAAACCGGTATACCGGAGATATGAGGCTGACCTTGAACGTTGTCAGATCAGTCACTCTCGCTGACGAGTTGCTTTGTGAAGCTGAGGCAGTAGGTCATGATGGCACGTAGAAACAGTCGTGGCGGGAATGCATCCAGGACGGTGACAGTCGGTGAACTCACTTGTAGCAGTATATGCCTTGGCTTTCAACTTCCTGCGAACTACATGTCTTTGTACGAACTCATAGTAATCCTCCGATGCAGTACGAGAGTTCCTATGATATCCAAGTAGGCGATCAAGCAAGTGCGGGTTCACACCGTACGCAAACTCTATCCAGCCCGATGCGCCATCGTTCTGGAAATATGTACGGACTTCAATTCCCGTGGGATGAATATAGCCGAGATCATTCGTGGCGTCTTCCACTTCTTGAGTGTGCAGGTGTACAGCCCCTTGTCCACCTTTCTCTAAGAGCTCTTTCTTGAGGTCGAACAGCGAGTTGGTGAGAAGTTCAAAGATCCATCAGACGATCAAGCAAGTCCGCGAACGCTTTTGTCCCAGAAGATTCGTATCAAGACGGATCGTCGTTGTTCTGAAGGCCCAGAAAGCGCCGTTATCGGCTAAATCCCCAGGTTGCTCGCGGCGGGAAAGAGCTAGCTCTCTACAGATGTGGCAAGAATGTACGGTGGGTGCAACTCCCTTCAAGTGTGCATCAAAGGTGGCGTCTGAGGTGTCTTTGAGATGACACGGCTCAATCTTGCTTATCGTCTCGCGAGCCGTGATCTTCTGGGAGTCAGTCAAGTTGGCGAAGGCTGCCAGAACAGTATGAAGAGCTTGGTTGTGATCTGCTTCCATAACAGTTGGCTCAAAGGTACTGTGACAGAGTGCAGGATAAAGAAAAGGGACAAGGACAGGTGTGCAAAGCTGTGAGGATGGTAGCCTTGCTTGTGAGGTAAGGTGACGCACGTGGGTCAGCTCAGCCCCGCGGCTGCAGACGCCTAAGAAGGAAGTAACGCTCCAGGTATCGACAGATTATTTGACCAGCCGCCCTAGAGGTCTTGATACAATGCCCTCTATAAATGAACATTTCCTCTAATGCACCAGCCCAATGTAGCTCATAATTCGTAACTCGTGTCGTGATATTTTCAATTACTTCCTTTTCCCCTTCTTAGCCCCAGACGGTACTGTCTTCAGCGCCGCATGCTTGGGAAACTTCTTAAGGTGATCGTGCAATTTGCTCTTCGATGGAAAGTCGGCATCGCACCCGGCGCACTTGTTCCCACTTGCACTAGCAGATTGCTCTGCCTCTGCTTGTTTTGCGGCCTTCTTTGCGCGCTTCTTTGCAGCTGCACCCAACTTAGGCCCTTGCACTTCGGCGCTTTCGGTGTCGGGAGTTTCTGTACCGGGCTGAGGCGTCGATGCGCTGGTGGATGCCATGCCGGCGAGGCGGGCTTCGATGTCGGAGCGGGATGCGTATTCGTCATCTTCGTTGTCTTCTTCATCATCGGCTGGCTTGGAGGGAGGTGCATCGTCAGCGGGAGTTGCAGCTTTTGTCTCTGCCTCTTGGTCCACGTCTGATGCTGTGTCCTCCAAATCAAGATCGTCCGCCTTTGTCGTGACGTCTGCCACATCATCGTCCATCAGTGTGTATGTCTGCGCCTCCACTGCATCGGTGTAGTCTTCTGCAGGTGTCAAGACGCCACTGCTGGCCCCAAAGTCGTCAAGATCCAGATGCGCATTGTCCTTTTGCATCTTCCTCTTCAGATCCTTCAGCGCTTTCTGGTGCTTCTTGCTCTTCTCGTGTGCCTCGTACTGCCGCTCGCTCTTGAATGTCTTGTTGCATGCCACGCATTCAAAGTGCTCCTCCTCGATCTCTTCCTCAGTTTCCTCCAGCTCACTTGCTGGCCTTTCCGTGGCCCAGCTCGGCAGCTCCTGTGCCTCGCGCTCCAGCTTCGCGTTGAGCTCGGCGCGTGCCCTCGCTGCTTGGGCCTTCCTTTGCTCGCGCTGCGCTTTCGCTTTGTCCTCGGCGGATCGTGTGTCGGGTGTGTATCGGGGATCTCGCTTGCGGACGAAGGATACCAATGTTCGGACTGCGTCATTGAACTCTCGCCGCCCGTCGTCGCGGTACTTCTTGTTCTCCTTCTCTGCCAGTCGTCTCGTGTAGCGGTCTGGTGCGTCTGAGAGGCGGTATACGTCCAGCCAAGCGAAGCTCTTCGCTGTCGCAAAGCCGTCCCAGGCAGCGTAGAAGTCGCGCACGACGCCCTCGTAGTCGTCGTCCTTGTGGCCGAAGGAGGGATAGTTGGGTATGTCGATGTCCTCGTAGTCGGCGGCGTACTCTTCCTCCTTCGCCAGCTGCTCAAACGTCTCCCTCACGAAGCCGAAGAAACCGCTCGGCGCGTCCGTGTACTGTACGTTGCTTCTGAAGCGTCCCATCATGCGTGTGATCTCCTCTGGCGTCGTGACTTTCATGTTTCCCTGGTACTGATCCTCGCCCTTGCCCTCACCGGTGCCGCCGCGCAGGATGTCCGCCTCGTGCGCATCGTACCAGGCGCGCTCCTGCTCGTCAGACAGCACCTGGTATGCGTGCTGCACATCGGCGAAGAGGGCGGTGGTGCGTTCGACGTCGCCATAGTTGCGGTCGGGGTGCAGCTCGAGAGCCTTTCTGCGATATGCCTTTTTGAGTCTATGCAGGTCAGCGTTGTCTTATGCATGAAGATGGTATGACGCACTCATCCTGCGTCGCAGTCCTCCCCACGCTCAGGAGCTCGTAGTAGCTGGTCTTGATTGCCCCGCTGTCCTGCTGCTCAGCAGCCCCGCCCGTCGACTGCGATGCGCCCATGCCTCCGAGAAGTCAGTCGCTCAGCCGTCAGTCGTCAGCGCTCGCTCGAGTTGCTGCGCCGGTATGGCTCAGCCCGAACCAGTCTAAGATATTCGAAGCGCGTCGCCGATGTGTCGGAACCAGGGCCAGCCCGCTCGGAATCGTTTTGCGCGCGGGCGGTGATTGGGCCGGCAGACGGCAGGCGAAAAACCGAACAGTGACAAGGCGACAGCGCGTGAAAGAGCCACATGCCCTGGAGCAGTCTAGCCACAGCACCGAAATGGACTGCGCGTTTTTCACCGTTGACGCAGGTCGCGCGTTGCTGTCTCTTCATAAAGCGCACATCCCCCGCGGCGCTGTCCAAAGAGCAAACCTGGAGACTGGAGATTCACTGGATCCCCGGCAGTCGGCACGCACGCAGCGAGACTCGTCGACGCCTCGTTAACCCACATGACCGCCGGATAAGAGCAAAGTCACAGGATCCCAACAAAAGAGCTGGAGAACATCAACTGCGCGGGGCAACGACATCTTCACCACTTTCTCGCGACATTGGATGCACCTGCATCGACGTTTGATCGCCGCAGGGTGCTGGCTTGAGCCCTAGAAACGACTTGCAGCGGCAGAGATCCGGACAAAGCTTGACAGTGGCCATCGAGCCACCCAGGACCGTCCCCGCGCCCACGTGGTGGTGTTCCTGCCCTTGAGTCGCCAGCCCCATCTGCTTACCACGGTTCAAGCACTGCACCAACGCAGCTGCAACCGAAGATGAAATTCGGCCATGTTTTCAAGCAGTGCCTGCGGAACGAAGGATTCCCGCCCGAGTGGGTCGACTCGGCCATTTCCTACAGCCAGCTCAAGAAGGTCATCAACCGCCTGACCGACGAGCTGCAGCAGGTCGGCCTAGATCCGCAGACCCTGTCGAAGCTGCTGAAGCATGTCGAGGATTACAATGCCTCAGCCAGCCAGGAAGGCGACATGGATCGCCCGTTCGAGTACATCCTGAATGGTGACGGTGCGGAGACTACGTCACCGAAGGCCAAGAAGCTGTTCCACCCAAAACTGCTGTTCTATGTCAACGAGAAGAACGGCGATGTCGACAGCGCCAGCATCGACGAGGAGACGAAGCGCAAGCTGCAGATGCTGGCCGTAGAGACCGGCATGACCGACCTGCGCGTGTTCGAAGACGCAGATTCGCAGAAAGCACCAGAGCCAGACACAGGCGCAGTCCATGGCTCACGACCCGGCTATCGTACCGTCGAAGTTCCTCTGACATCCGACACGGAATTCTTCACGCAACTAACCAGTTCCATCGCCGGGCTCGAGAAGCTACAAGAGCGCGAGGAAAAGCGCATGCACAACTCCATCGAACAACTCGGCAGCCAAATCGCCAAACTCACCGACGCAAACAAGCGCTCCAACAAGAAAACCATCACCGCCTGGCGCCAAGTCTTCCAAATGTACATTGAAGAAGGCATCTTCTTTGGTACCACAGAAGCAGACCACAAATCCCACGATGCGGACAAAGCAACCCAGCGCCTCGCCGAATTCAGCAACAAAATCGCGCGCGCCGGGCTCGTTGAGCAGTTCAAGAAGAAAGAGAACATGGCTGCGCTGAACATGTTTATGCACATCAACCGCGAGATCCTACAGGGCCTGCGCTTCGGCGAAATCAACCACGCAGCCATGATCAAGATCCTCAAGAAATTCGACAAGCGCACGGCCCTGGGCGTCAAGCGCACTTTCCCTCGTCAGGTCGAGTATCCGCAGTTCAGCGAGCATCTGGCCAAGGCGGTGTGTGCGGAGGTCAACACGCGCATTCTGAGCAGCGTGCCCCAGCTCGACGACTACAGTTGTCCGATGTGCTGTGAGATCGAGTGGCGGCCTGTGAAACTGTCTTGCGGGCATGTGTTTTGCATAAGGTGTTTGATCGTTATGCAGAACAATAAGCAGCACAACTGTCCCTTCTGTAGAGCGAAGAGCGTCTTCGACGCAAATTCAGGTACGTTATTCAGCGCAGCGTCCTTGCGCGGTACCACTATTGGGGAGAATACTGACCCGAAGCAGACAACCTCGACAACGAACTCGCAGCTTTTTTGAAGAAATGGTTCCCCGACGAGGTCAAGGCCAAGCAGCGCTACAACGAGCACATGGCTGGCATCGACCAGTACGGCGAGGTCTATGCCGAATCAAAGTGCGTCGTCATGTGATCTCCTACCTATGTGGGACAATCCATTCTTGCATGGAGAGTGCTAAGGCCTGTATAGGTTTTTTCGAGGAGGATCGTTATGGTAAGTGCTTGCAAACCTGGGAAGCCAAGACTTTGCACTAACGCGAGATAGGCATATGGTGTAGATATTGTTGGTGTATATCTGGAGGAAGGTGCATTTGGCATAGGTTGGATTGTGTTTTGTTTTGCATATAAGATACCCCCACTCACCAGAGTACGAGCGACGGACTGCTACTGCCCATTTCGTTATCATATAGACATCCATTTTCTCTCTTCTTGTTGGTTCTGTACTCCGGTGGTTGTGTTGCACCTGCTATTTGCTCACTCCTCTACAGCAGGAGCAGCTTTGCTTCGTTACGAGGTCTGGGACGGCAGTGTGGGCATTTTCGAAGATGCTAAAAACCATCTCCTCTACCAAGTCATGCAGCTACGTTCTCGGACACTTGAGTCTTCTATGACCATCTCGACCGCCGCCAAAGCCGCTCTGATATCAACGCAGTCTGACAAGGGCATTACTGCTTCGATGTCCGCTAGTACATTCGAGATCCCTGAAGATGAGCCTGGGGGAGGAGAAACGATTACAAAGCACTCATTGAGCATAGGCTGAAGCTCGATAGCCACGGCAGAACGGGACGGAAGCCAACGAGACGAGTCAAGATCTCACTTCGGATTTGGTGCAAACAGTGCGGCGCTTTCGCCCTCAACAATGGAGGAAAGATCTGCTGGCATTGCTCAGCAGACCAAGCCAAAGAAGACTGGATGGAAATGATCTACTGTGGAAAGGCGTGGGACGAAGACCGGTGGCAGAGTCAATCGGTAGAGGACTATCTGCCTCCAGGAGTCACAATCGAAGACTATGAGGAAACGCGAGCTCTTAAGAAAGCCGACTATGCAGTCAGCGAGACTGTCATTGCCTCTCAGCTGGGCAAACTGACTGAGGAGGAGCGATCCGTTTTCGAGCAGTAGTGACTCGCAACCAACCAAGCGTTCTCAGCCAAGACTCTACTGTCTCGATGTACGTTTGAGCACGCATGTCGCACTCTCAGGACTCTGCACAATCCTCTCGAACTCAGGTACTACTTCTCCTGTAACAAATCACATGATCCAGTAGTCAAGTCAAGCAAATCTCACACTGCGATCGTCCGTCATAGTATGCGACCCTCTACTTGAGGAGGGCTTGTAGGGTGAACGTTTGCTGGGCGTCGGTCGCTCGCCGTGACGCGCATGCGTTGAGGTGCCGAAATGCCGATCTGCACGTATGAACGAGGTTTCTAAGTATACGCTGGATCGTGTTCGTGATTGTGGAGGGTCTCAGCCGATGAGGAAGTCATACTGTACATCATCCGTGAATGCGCTCGTAAGTCACAATGAGAAATTTCGAAAAGATGAATACGCTGCTGCGTTGTCGATGCAGAAAACTGCACAACACCTGCATCATGGATCTAGCGCAACAACGGGTCTGCTTCGCACTCTCTCGTTTCAAGATTTGCCTTTTGATAGCCTGTGTCTTTGTCACTGGAAGTCGCTTCCGACAGATTGCAACATCGCTTGTACCTGCATGAATCTCATGGAAATTCCTTGCCCCACCGCATCCTGTTGGGATGGTGCCTGGCGATCCGGCCCCTCTCAACACATGCGAGCATTGCTTGTGCAGTCAAGCTTTCGCTGGCTGTGTGGAATCGAAACAACTGTCGAATGAGCAACTCTACACTGCGATGACATGTGGGTTGATTGGTGGCCGTGCCTGCCGCTGGTGAGACATTGGCTTCCTTCCTCGGCTGCGCGCACAAAAAGTTGTGGATGCAGCAAGCAGATCACCACATCCTTCAATTTGGGATGCCCGCGGATCCGGAAAGAGCGAGCGGCAATCAGTCCTGCTTTCGAGGTGCCTACTCTGCCTCCAACCAAAGGAGTCGACGGTGAAATTCGTCACCTACAAAGAGTAAGGAGATCATTGGGAACGTCAGCTGAACGACCACGATTCGCTCCATGGTACGCTATGCAGCGATTGCAATCGCCCAAACCACCGCTGACGACTGCACCAAACTGAAAGCTGTTCGGTGTCTTGACTCTTGCGCAGTGGCTGTGAGCCAGTAGCGGCTTCGGGCAATGGGCTGCGAGCCGCATGGAGGGTCCAGCGGGCCAGCGTGCTCGAGCTTGCCTCTGCGTGCATGCGAGAACGAGCGGGTCGTCCGTCTCACCAGCACTGTGAGCACCTCCACGTTCGTATACAACCGCCTCAAGTCGCACGGCGGGAGGGGCGTCTTTATCTCCAGGACACGAGGCTTGGTCGCAGCATCTGGCGGAGCTGGCGTGAGCTTGCTTTGAAGCTTTCCCCTTCAGCAATTGGGTGCCGTCCAAGCGCCCGCAGCTCTGCGCTCTTTGGGGATAGTCAGGGGCGGATCGGTTGTTTCACTGACAGGGACTCGCCAAATCCCCACCATTTTTGGCGCGCGTCCAATCATAACGCCACGAGGACTGCGAATGCGACAGCGCCACCAGCTCCATCTCCACCGCCTCACCTGCACTGGGCACGACGCGGGATCAGTCCAATCCTAGTCGAGCATGGCTAGGAATAGGATGTTTGATATATGACCCGACAAGCCGCCCCTGCCTGCCCGCGGTAAACCTCTGATTCTTCGTTGTCTTTTGACGTCGGGGTTTCTGTTCAGGCTCCAGCTTTTCCCTCTTACAGACCGAGGACTCGATCCAACGTCGTTACGCTCTTTTGGACACGCATCGCTCTCTTTAATCGCATTCCAGCATTTGATTCCCCATTCTTTTCGAAAAGTGCATAGCATAGCAGTGTTTTCACTATGGCAAACTTCAGCAAGCCTCAGAACATGACCACCATGTTGTTCGCTTTTTTCGCTTTTCTCCAGTTCACGGCTGCTCTTGGACATGGAGCGCACCACCAGCACCACGCTCGTCACTCCGACTCCTCCAACGATGCTATTCTGAAGAGGCAGATTGACGAGATCGCTGACAGCCTGGTTGCTCGTCAGTCGAGTGGATATACCGCCATCACCGGTGTCTGCAGCACAAGCACCGGCAGCGATGGAACCTGCAACAGCAACGGACGTGTCTCTGCTCCCCGTCTCGAGATCCGCCAGTTGGCGCAGAACGCCGACCAGTGGAACTTGTACCTGCTCGGTATGGAGAGGTTCCAGGCCAAGGACAAGAACGACAGGCTTTCGTACTACCAGGTCGTTGGTGTTCACGGTCGTCCTTTCGTCACCTGGAACAACTTCCCTACTCCTCTGGTTAACCAGGCTGGTTTCTGCCCTCACGCAATGACCTTGTTCGGTTCGTGGCACAGGCCCTACCTCGCCATCTTCGAGCAAGCCCTGTACCAGAGCATTCAGGAGGTCATCGACACCTTCCCTCAAAGCCAGCGCAGCCGTTGGCAACAGGCTGCCTCGACCCTGCGCATGCCTTACTGGGATTGGGCGCAGGATGGCGGTAGCGCTACCGTCCCTACCCAGATTCGTGACCAGACTGTCACTGTCACCAAGCCTTCCGGCCGCACCACCATCCCCAACCCTCTGTACTCGTACAGTTGGGGCAGCTCCCTCCCCTCTGAGATGGGCGGTGGACCATGGAACAACTGGCCCAACACTCTCCGTCGTCCTGTTGCCAACCCTACCCGCAGCAACAACAACGAGATGAACGCCCGCTTCAACGCCATGCGCACGTCTCTCCGTGACCGTGTCTTTGCCCTGTTCTCCAGCAAGCAGGCATGGGGCGCTGCCTCTACTTCCCAGATTGGTGTCCGCACTGAGCTGAGCGGCAGCGGTGTTGACAGCTTCGAGTCTGTTCACGACGCCGTGCACAACACCGCTGGCGGTGAGACCGGTGGCCACATGTACTACCTCGATATCTCTTCCTTCGACCCCATCTTCTGGCTCCACCACACCAACATCGATCGTCTGCTTGCTATGTACCAGCTGATCGTCCCCGACACATACGTCGCAAATGGTAACATCAACCACGGTATGGCTCAGTGGAGCCAGGGTGAGCCCAAGAACAGCTACACCCCTCTCAAGCCGTTCACCAAGAACAACCGCGGTGACTACTTCACCTCCCAGGACGTCAGGGAGACCCGTGTCCTTGGTTACCACTACCCCGAGACCAGCGAGCGGACTTACTCCCAGGTTGCCCGCGCTGTTTCGCAGATCTACGGTGCTGGTCAGCGCACTCTGAGCAGGCGTGCCGATAACGAGACTTCCTCGGAGACCGGCCAGTACCAGGGCCGTCCTCTCAAGGAGGGTGACTACCACCACGTTCTCAACATCGTTGCTGACAAGTACGCCATGGAGGGCTCTTACACCGTCCACTGCTTCATTGGCAAGCCTAGCTCGAACTCCACCTCCAGCTCGAACTCGACTGCGCCTTTCCCAATTTCTAACTCCACGGCTCCCTACACCAACGGCACCAGCGGCGAGGCTGACTACGACCCATCAACCGATTACACTCAGGACCCCAACTACGTCGGTGCCTACGGTGTGCTCGGTGGTCAGATGGTTATGAACTCAACCTACCCTGTCATGACCTCCGGTTCGCTTCCTCTGACCACCTGCCTCCAGGGCAAGGAAGCCGCTGGCGAGATCAAGTCTCTGCACCCCGACGACGTCGAGCCCTACCTTGCCGAGAACCTCTACTACAAGGTCGTCGGCGTCAAGGGCGAGCTGAACCCCGACGACATCCCCAACTTCCACGTCTCCGCCAAGTGCACAAAGGTCACCCCCGCTGCGTCCGAGGACGAGCTGCCCGACCTCAGCGCGCCGTACCAGGAGCTCCCTAAGGCTACCGAGGGCAAGCCCGCTGGCAAGCCCTTCGTTTACAAGCCTACTCCCGTTGACATTGCGCTCCCTGAGGGCGATGACTACAGCGAGCCTTCCAGCTCCGCACCTGGCACTAGCTACCCCAGCATGCCGTGGGATGAGCAGGGCTACTGCGCTACGAAGCAGACGATTGAGTACGTTGACCAGGATGGCAACTTCTTGTATGCTGAGATGTAAGATGGTGTGGATAAAGGATTGGGGATGTGTGGATAGAGCGGATTTGACATGTATATTTTTTCTTTGCATAATACCTTCCAATGTACATTGACATGAGGATGTTCTTTCCTTGGTTCAACGATTCAGCTTGCTCAAACTCTGCGACTGTGACGGCATGAGTGATACCCTGTTTCAAAGCTTCTAGTCGCCCATTGTTGTCGTTCGAACAAGCTCGCTTGCAGTTGAGGTGTTACTAACGGCACAGTCATCTCGAGCCGCACATCCATGCCTCCCGTCATGCGAGGTAGATCTTGGGTCACGTATTTTGCGTGATGAGGCGTCGGCGTCACGCTGGAGGGCAGGATCTTGCGCGCAATATGGGGGAGATGAGGGATCCTTGTCAGCTTCATTTACAGTAAGAACCTTGATTTAACTACACAGAGGATAAGCGATCGTTCCATCCTACCATTTGACTAGTTATATGCATTCGTTCACGAGTCAGATGAGTTGTGAGGATGCACAAGCTGCCGAACGAACCTCTGCTGACAACGATATTCCAAAGCCCGCATCGTCGATGTCACGAGAGAACCCAGCTTTCGCATTTGCAGACAGCTTGTGGCGCATTAAACACAGAAAACGTGATAGCAAGTCTGAGAAAAGTGGCTTCCTTGACCAGCGATGCAGTTGCGTCGCCAACCACTCAATCTGCCGCTGCCACGACAACCAACAACTTCGTCTGTACTGCGGTCGGCAGTTGCGACCCCCCGACAGCACCTGTATCGTGTGTAAGTACCAGTAATGCTAGCTCTGCAGCAAACATTGATATGTGACCGACTTTCGAGGCGGATTGATCGTTGCAATGACGCCGTGCACGTGGATGTTAATGTAACAGCGAAGGTGGTAGTGATTGCTACACATTTCTGGGAAGGTATGCCGCCATGGGAGCTTTTACAAAAAGCTAGGGCACAGTTCTCAAGTGCCGGTTAGGGCTGTCCAGAAGGTTTCGAAAGCACATTCAGTGGTGTGAGGAAGAATCATTGCTCCTCGCCTGGGATCTCTTCATTGCATCACGCCTGTGTGAGTCTACATTATTCGCCGCTGCCATATAAAGACGGACTGTATGTAACGCATCGGTTTCGAAACGTCGACATCATGTTTTGCTCGCCGGGCGGTAGCATTGCAAATAGTGTTGTCTATCACGACGCCGCCAGAACTGGCCAGCCGCAGACACCATCCATTAAGCAACATCGATCGTGCGGAAGGTACACGTGTAGAAGTCAGGAAGGTATTGCCTGCGGTGCCCGTAGCATATTGAGGATTTCTAACACTCGCTGGAGAGTTCGACAACACCAATGCGTTCAGTGCTTCCAGCACAAGTTCGCACAGCCAGACCGAAGGGCTGGTTCACTACTGATACTTGGAGCACACCCGGGACCGTGCTCAGAGCTTGTAGGTTCTGCGTACTGATACAAACGGACCAGCTGACGAGATGCGAAGAATTGAGGTCGGCGCTCTTACGGATCCCAGTTCTGAGGGCGTTGGATTTGGGACTGTCTTGGAACTCTGAAAACTTCTTCGGTCTGGAGATCGAAGGCCAAGGTGACGAGCCGCAAAGTGGTAATGTAGATTTGAGGCGTGATGCCTAATCTGCTGTCACGGCTGTCGCAAAAGTTGTATCCGATTCTGTAAAAGTTCCATCTATCTTCCGTAACGACACCCGGAGATCCTTCACAGGGTTTGGATCATGCATTGCTTGGAAGCTGACGTCCCCAGCCCATCCGGTCCATGACCAACTTGGGAATCCGGTTCGGCGAGTGTAAGAGTTGGAACGATGATTGAAGACTAGGCCGACAGTGAAATCCTCGATACTACTGAAAGGCATACCCCAGAAGGTGGGAATCTGCCACTCGTCTATTGCTATCGCAAGGAGGCCCTTTAATTCATTCAAAGCGTCTGACTGGTAAGACAAGTTACGGCGCGAGTACAAGGAAATATGGTCGCACAACAGATGGAGACGCGGGCCCTGAGTGCGAAGAGGTTCAAATACACCCAGACCTTAGGGCATGTCACGAGTTGCGTTGCCCTTATGGAAATCCTCGAGCCACGTAGCGCACTGGTACTGGAACATAACCTGGTTTGGCGTGAATATCAGTCGTCTCCTAAAGAGAATACCCTCTTGATACGTCCAGGCTGGTGTGCTCCAATGCGAATCATAGACTTCATTTCTCGGTGCGTCTAGTCTTGCTGCGTAAGCTGACGGATCCTCAAGCAGGTCCAAGCGAATGCGAGCTTGCGGAAGCCTTGGGATCGAGACACCTGGCAGACCATAATTTGAGGCATGCCCTGCAGCAGCGACTTTAGTTACCGTGGCACAACTATATATCATGTGCATCTTCGCTACATGGCTGTGCAGGTCCAAGGGGTTATATTGATCGATGCAGACTTGATCAATTCACAGGAATCTGAGGTTCAGGTTGAGCGTGACAGCCATCACGTCCACAATTGTAGCTGGCAACGTTGTCGGCAAAGGGCCCAAAGACTTCGACTTGAGTTCCTTGCAAGACGCGTCGCCAGACGTAATGCCCCATACGTAACTTAAAGCTACGTAAGTACAATTGGGAGGTGCCATAATGATTGCGCATCTTTCACAATCGATGACACGTAGACTGACCTGCTCAGTAATCGAATTGTCGTGGAAGCGATGGCAAGCACTGCTATGCTCCTGACATATATCCAACTAACTCTCCGGGACGCCGAAAACAGTTGAACCTGGTGACCATGAACCCGTCCGGTAGGGTGAAAGCATGGCATTCATAGGCGTCCACTGGCTGATGATCATGGCATGTCGACTTGGTGAGTGTGGCAGCTGAAGCAACTCAAGTCTCATGTCGGAGCTGCATGAATCAACAAGTCTCGCAGCCAGAGACAAACCATGCCATGACTGGATGGTTCCGTTATAGCACACAATGACCTTATCAATTTCAGACAGTCCAACCTCTTGTAAGATCCAAAACCTTCGAAACCAGGGATGAGAAAAAAGGCGTTCATACTCCTCGAAGAGACCGCTTTTAGACTTGCGACTCTTCCAGGCATGGTAGTAGTGTTTCCAGAGGGTCATACTGCCGAGCTGCGATAGCGTCCCATTCTTAACAGATCCCAGAAAAATGACCGTTCGGGTAGCCTGCTGATAGACATGCTGCATATTCCTGACCTGGCTGTTGCGTTCCTCCACATCCTCTTGATTGATGCAGAGCTGATCAACTCACATCGTGCGTATGCGCTTGGGGTCGCGCAACGTTTCAAGGGCCTCTTTAAGGGTTACCGTCACCATCAAGAACCGATCTCCGCATCGAATCTGATGTACGCGGTCTGGTGCACCCCACGTGTAGGAAAGGGCCTCGTAATCGACACCGTTGCCCAGCGTAACGCAGCGGAGCTCGCATCGTATGTCGTCGGTTTTGACGCCGGGCAGTATGTCTAACAGGCGAACGGACACAGGCGGATTTCCTGCGGTATTAATGATCTTGACGGCATCGTCGAGATGCTCGTAAGTATATGGATCTGACATAACTTATTGTCGTTGGCCTTGCAGCTTGCTCTTTACATAATTTGAAGAAGTGTGTGACAGCGAACTCGAACGTGTCAGCCCCCTGAAGATGCAGCGTCGTCGGCGCTTAGATGTACAGGCCTGCGCGTCTTGACTGGAGCTGAGTCAACCAGTCCGCGACTCGACCAACTCCTTGAATGTTGATCCAGCTTCTCAAGACATATGGCTTTGGGTTTAAAATACTGGACATTGCGCTGATAAGGTCAAGCTTCGCTCGCGATGTATCGAACCGCAACCTGATTTCCATTTTTGACTGGTGAGCTAATCATGAGGGTCCGCAGCGACAGAGGCAATCGCAAATCAGGAGTACGTCGTGATCGTTCAGGAGTTGATGACAGCACGGTTGACTGAATCTACTGTACTGACACATATCGGTGATGCCGCCGGCGTCCGCCTCATCATCTGCACCAATATCCCCACAATCGCTCCGCCTAGCGCGTCATGATCACCGATAACTTATCTAAGACCAGCCCCGGAACGGCCAACGCAGGGCAATCCAGGCACTGCACCACATGCACGCGGCGGCTGCACCTGACTGGTCGCACCGCCGCAGATCACCATGAGGCTCGAAACAGCGCGCCGTATGACCGGCCACCTTGTGACGCCGAGGACTGCGCCTTGAGTGGCTGACGCCTTGGTCCTTCGATACATCAACACCTCGATCCGCCATCCTATCATTCACGGCGAACTCCTACGTGCCCTTCAACTTCCTCCGCTCGATCATCTCCGACGCTGTACTACCTGCTATACCCGTCGAACTAGCGACCACCTTCCGAATCGACACCAAGTCCGCCACCACAACGCGCGAATCGGAGCGCCGAACGTGAAGGCGTGAAGGAACAGCTGCCGCTACGGGAGAGGCTCGCCCCGCAAAAGCTTGAGGACGCTTGTGCTGCTCGCCGAGGCTACTGCAAGGTCCGCAGTACTGCAATCGCTATGCCCGTCATGCTGGACTCGGCGGAGTTGCTGGACTCGCTGGCTGCCGCAGTACAAAGTGTGGCTACGCCCGCAGTGTCCGAGGCGGTATCGACAGCCATGCCTTCCCTCCGGACCCTTGGCCAGCTTGCGCTTGGCGGCGCGCAGATGGTGCTTGCACAGGGCGCTGTGAACCCGTTCCAGTCGTGCTCGAACCCGCAGTTGAGCTGCCACAACACGACGGTGGTGGAGAACCTATGCTGCTTCAATGCGCCAGGAGGACAGCTGCTGCAGACGCAGTTCTGGGACACACATCCCATTACAGGACCGGTGGATAGCTGGACGCTTCATGGGCTATGGTGAGTCTCTCCTGGTCTCATCCTAGTGTAACTGGCATGGAAAACAGCAGCAGCTAACAACAACAACAACAGGCCTGACCGCTGCGACGGCACCTACGACGCAAACTGCGACTCCTCGCGCTCCTACAGCAACATTTCTGCGATCCTGAAATCCTTCGGCGCAGACGACACCCTCTCCTTCATGCAGACCTACTGGAAAGACTACTCAGGCAACGACGAATCCTTCTGGTACCACGAATGGTCCAAGCACGGGACCTGCATTAGCACGCTCGAGCCAGAATGCTACACGGAGCACAAGCCAACCGAAGAAGTAGTCGACTACTTTAACCGCGCCGTCGCTCTCTTCAAAACACTCCCTTCCTACGACTGGCTCGCCGCCGCAGGCATCGTGCCCAGCAGCAGCCAAACATACACATTCGCCGCGATCCAGGACGCGCTTGCTGCGCAGCGCCCAGGCGTCGAAGTCACTCTGGGCTGCAAGTCCGGACAACTGAACGAGATCTGGTATCACTACGATGTGCGCGGCAGCTTGCAGACAGGCGACTTTGTGCCCACGAACCCCGATGGGACGAAGTCTACCTGCCCGCAGACGGGCATCAAATACCTCCCCAAGTCTGCGAGCCAGCCTACTGCGACGAGCACGACTGTGGGTGGCCCCGCACCGACGAGCACATCTGCGCCTGGTACGCCGTTCAGTGGGAAGGGGTATATCAATGTGGAAGTTGATGGCAGTAAGAAGGGATGCATCATCAGCAAGGGGACATGGTACACGACTGGCACCTGCGCGACTTTCTCTGCAACTGATGCCGGTGACGGCTTTACATTGACCAGTTCGAAGGGCAAGTGCGGGATTGTTGGCGGCGCGCTGACGTGCGATGCGAGCGTGAGTTCCGGCACTGGCTTCACTGCTGTGAACGGCAGCTTGGCTGCTGGCGGCAATGCTGTCTGGAGCGCGGACAAGGCGGCGAGTGGAAGCACGCAGGTTCCCGTCTACGCTGGAGGTGACCACGCGCAGCAGTTCGCTCTGACGTGGCAGAGCGCTTAGACCAAGGCGCATCGTAGAACACTGTTTTCCAATTTATAGAATCCGAGTATCAAGCGCCCGCAATGCTTATCTCTTGATAACATGTTTCTCAGTTCCTTCCCGACTTCGCCTGGCGAGCAGACTTCCTAAGACCGCCTTGGCGCAGAAACGCGCCTGAGTGAAGCTCGAGCAGCGTAAACTCTTCGACGCTTTTCTCCTTCTGCTTCGGTGGGCTGAACTTGTTCGCAGACGCCCTCTTCGACGCTTTGGTGACTTTTTGTGCAATGCCGCGAGTCGTCGTGCCGTTCTTCTCTGTTGGCGTTGCAGGCAGGCTTGGAGTGCTTTGTGCGGCAGCTGCGCCCTAGATCTGTACAAGTTAGTGTTGTGGTCCTCGCAGACTGAAAGAACTTCACCCTGATGCCCTCGTCGTTGCCATGATCGGACAAGGTTGACGGCACCGGTGACAGCGTCGAGGTAGTCGAAGCTGGACTCGTGTCCTGGATTACGGACAGCATTTTCGCTGGGCTAGCTGGCGGTGTGTCTGGCATCTTGACGCTGTTACTTCCTTGATCCGCTGTTTTCGGCCCTTCGCATTGGTCGTAACTTCTGTGGAGGACCTCGACTATCTCGCCTGGCTCAGATCCAGGCTCAGTACCTTCAGGCAGATCCATCATGTTTTCGGGAAGCGGCAACTTCATGTCACGTTCACCTGGAGGTACCGCCTTGTTGTGTTTGGGCATGCTAAGCAGATTGATGGCGAAGCGGCGAATGCTTCCCGGAGTGCGTGGAACATCGGTGGTGAGCGGAGTGCTGTGAACACTGTCAAATTTTGGAAAAGGTGTATCTGACTCAGGCACTGTGCCTTCTGTGAGCCTGTTGGTGCTGCCGCCGTCTTGAGGTGTGGTCGTCTTTATGCTCGAGACGCTCAGCCGGCTGTCGTCGTTTTCGTCGTCGAAGAGGAACATGGGAGGCAGAGGTGTTGGAGCGCGGGCAAGTGGATCCATGCAGTCATATTCGCAGTACACTGGAGACTATCAGCAAGAAGTATCTCGTCATTGTGCGCTTCTTACCTCCATGTTTGTCAGTGAAGCCGTCCGAGTCCCACTAGTACGTGCCATCGTAGAACCTACGTGACCGCTCAGTGATGGCGAGCTCTGCCGGCAAGGGACGCGTAGATGAAACCAGAGCCGTCATCGTGCTTTATCAGAGTAAGTTGAAGGGAGGAGAGGAGAGATGCGAAAATGTTGTGTCGATGGCGTGGGCGTGGGCGTTGAGAAATGAGAGCAAACGGGCAGTCGCACGAAGTGAAGCCGAGGGCAAGAGCGGTGGAGCACCTGGCGAATGGACCTCATTTACCAGACTGACCATCCTCGAGCTATCAAGGAAGCACACAAGGCTCGTCGCAAACGCAATTGTGATGTGCACTGACTGCCTTCAGGTACGGTCACCCTCTTAATGGCCTATAACAAAGGCGACGGCACCACGACAATGACTATCAGCAAAGAAAGAAAAGGCACAATGAACATAAGTAAGACCTCTGATTGGAAGGTCTGAACGATGAAATCCTTCTGCCCTGTAAAGATAACGCCTGACCCGCCTCGCCTAGGAGTACATACACCATGATATAAACACCATCGAATGACTTTGACAGAAACATGAAGCAACACATGGAAGCGCTCAATGACGAAGTGAACGTTCGAGATCGATCGGACACCGAGGGTAAGAAGCGTGACTCCTGCAATGCAATCAGGTTTTGCTCTCACGTTCACCAAGGACGAAAGGAGCCGCGTTTCCACCGCGCATCTCTCTAGTCTGAGTTGGTAGGACCCGCAGTTGGTGCAGCGGGTTGCTTCGCAATGGCTTCTCCCATCTTCTCACGTGCGATCTTCTCTTGCTCCATGGCAGCACGATCAGCCTTAGTAACGCGAGGCTTGCGCACGGTCTGACCACCACGAGAACCTGGACCGCCACCACGCCCACGGCCTCTACCAGAAGTTTCGCCTCTCGTTGTACCGCCGCGGCCACGGCCTCGACCGCGTCTAACAGTACCATCGGCCCTGCATACCATTAGCTCAATTCTGCGCAGACATGGATAGGCAGCAACATACCTCTCCACAGCTGGCTTCTCCTCCGTTACTAGAGGGCCGCTGTACACGAAGAAGCCATCCTTGGCCATGAGAGCTTGCTGCTCCCAGGCAAGCTCGGTGTCGTCGATGAAGTCATCTTCTTTATCATAGTCTTCTTGCTTCCTCTTACGACGCTTCTTTCCGCCGTTCTCGGTAGCGGATGCATTGTCGTCCATGCCACCCATCTCGACGTTGCTCTCGTTCTCGCTGAGATCGACTGACATGTCGTCCGTGACAGGCAGACCGGCAGCGCGTTCGAGAGCGGCGCCAGCAGCTTGCATCTGGAGCTTGCGTTCCTGGCGGGCAGCGATGCGCGGGTGGAGGGCAGCGAATCCATATTTCTTTTCGATCTCAAGCGCGACGTTGATTGTGGTGTTCTGGCGTCCTTTCAAATCGAAATGAAGATAGATGTTCGGTGCGACCGGACCATCAGCGCCCTTCGCAGCACTTGTCACTGGCCCAAAAGCTGTCCCAGAGAGCAAGCCACTACCGCTCGGCAATGGCGGGGGTGCTTCCTTTTGACGCACAGGTTTTGCGGACGGCGTTGGTGCGTTTGTAATTGCTGATGTGCCGTTGGTTGCAGAAGTGACTTTTTGCGCTGTCGCCGCGACAGGCTTTGATGCATCGGAGTCGATTTCCATTGGTGAAGGTCCGGTGAGTGTTGCAGTGTAAGGCAAAGGTTGCGGTGCCAACTGCTGCGGTTGAGTTTGCAGTTGTGGTTGTGGAGCTGCAAACTCCTGGGAAGGAAGGACCGACGCGGGTCGCGTGTGAAAACTCGCAGGCGACTGTGGGGCAGACGTAATAGATGCCTGCTGTTGCAATTTTGCAGGCTGTGAGAAGAACGAGTTGCTAGCCGAGGGCGGGTCGATCAGACTTGTGATGGATGGTGATGCACTTGCGCGGTTGAGAGGAGGCGAGATGGGCGGCGGCGCACTCGCTGGGATCTGTGGTTTGTCTTCCATAATGCCACCACGAATAGGATCGTACCTCTGCCCAGAACTAGAGGGTCGTGGTGTAGTAGGAGGGACACTGATATGGGCGAGGTTTGGGTTGTTATAGAAGGTAGGTTCTTGGGTACCAGGGATCGGTGTACCCTGAACTCGTGGCGTCTGTGAAGGTACAGGAGACTGATCTGGCTGCTGCGCTACCGGTGCAGGTGCTGGTTCACTTGGCCTAGGTTGCGGTGTGGGCGAGTTCTGTATTACAGGCTTCTCATCAACAGCCTGTACGGGCTGCACAGCCTGCGCTTCCATAGAAGCTTTCGCCCTCCTCTTACGCACAGGGGCTGCATTTGGATCCTTGGGTTCGGCGGGTTTACGAGGTTTTCTTGTCTTCTTCTCTGGTTCTGGAGCATTTGGATCTTTCGGTTTTGGCTTCGGTCCTGGCTTTTTGCGCGGTTGCCCGGATGCTGTAAGACCTCGAGGTGCTGGTGATGTCGCGGATGCAGGGGTTGGTGTACTAGTGTTCGCAGGGCCAACACCAACACCAGTGCTGGAAACACGAACTGTGGACGTGGGTGTGCCTTCAGGCGAGTGCGGGGGCGAACTCAAACTCCCTGGCGAAGATGGATCGTTTGCATCCATAATTGCGAAACACCGAAAATTCGCAGTTATCTCGAACTGAGCAGACTGCACGGAGATAATTCACAATTCGATGCGGATCTTCTGTATACAACGCCAGGTACGTCGAGCGCAAATTAGGGGCGCAGGTAGCGCCAGCAGTTGTGTGGCAGATCGCTGGCTGGGGCGGGCTGGGAACTCAACACCAAAAGTTGCGGACGGCGTCTATCGCAAGAGTCGTCGAGAACACCAAAGTCGATGTGCAGCCGAGTACCGGGCCGGAGGAAAGCTGAAAAGGATCCTGTTGCACGGAGAGGAACGCGAAGTTTCAACCCCTAACTACGGTTTGATGGAGGCGATTACAGCAAGTGCGGGATCGATGAAAAGGTAGTTGCAGCAGGCAGAAATCGCACAGGTTGAGAAGGAGAAAAGGAGAGGAAAGAGACGTCGATGTGTTCAGTTGTTGAATGGGGGCATCAGGTATGAAGAGCGATTTGGCACATGGGCCAAAGCGCAAGGTTACGACGAGGAAAATCACTTTACGCCAGCGTCTGTCCCCCGGACTGGGCAGCCGCTGTTCAATTCTGTGAATGAGACCCTTGGAGGTGGGCTTCCGCCGAATCTGTCGTGCGGTTCTTAGCATATGTAACTCCATGTTCGTTTGGTACATGCGTACTTCCTCGGCATCGCTCGCAACGGATATCGCTGTCTAATAGGAATCATTTGTAGCTGATGATGCTGTTAACTTCTGTCTGATCCTCAGGATCATGCTGTAAGGGAACCCGAGGGTGTCTTCCTGATCGAGCAACCAGCGCGATCAGCACTTCCGTGTAGAGATGGGCGTGTTCCGATCATTCGTTGATCCGCCCTCGTGATCCGCAGCTAGTGATAGTCCTTACAGAGATACCTGCGTTCAACAGCTTGCATGGATTAAGCGATCAGCGAAGATGCGCAACGAAGCTTGTGTCCTGACATCTTCTCACGCGGTGGTGGTTGACCCAACTGTTCGGTTTACAGGGATCCACTTTTAGATCCTCGCGCCTTACCCGAAGCGAACGTGGCTGTTCCATCTGATCTTGTTTCAGACTTGTGGCGCAACGGCCATCAAAATGCATTGAATTATCAAACCCATCAGTTTTCGCTATCTTGGAGCGTTTTATGGTGTGGGCTTGCAAATTGAATGGAGGGAGGTGGTCGCGGCTTTACTCCGCCGCTCTAAGTCAGTGTGAAACATGCGCTACCAAGCACGTTGCCGCAAGAGCGATGGCGATCCCAGCCGGTCGGAAAACGTGAACATTTATCTCATAGATTGAAACTAGATATCGTCGCAAACCGATCCTATAACAGACCGTGTGCTCTAGAACGCCGCCGAACGCCTTCCCGACCCTACAACGCCGATGGTGGGAGTATATGCAAGAATACAGAAACAATGATACATCAACTTTCCATATCGGGGGATTTGGTTGATCATGCCTTGCTCTTCTTCTTCTTCTTCTTGCTCTCACCATCGTCGTCGTCCGCTTTCCTCTTCTTCTCCTTCTTGGACTTCTTCTCAGAGACCTCAGCGTCGCCCTTGGATTTCTTGTCCTTCTTGTCCTTCTTTTCACGGCGAGCTTGCTCGGTCGCGCCAGCGGTAACGCCATCGGCCATCTCAACGTCCTCAGTCGCGGTAGCAGTGGGGTCAGGGATACCAATATCAGTCATGACGGCGTTCATAGCAGCCTGCATAACGGCGGCGTTCTTGGCGGGGGGTGCGCCAGATGCGTAGAACTCGATTCTGTCCTCAACCTGGCGCTTGAGTGCCTCACCGAACTTGGAAGTGGGTGTCTCAGAGAAGTTGTCAATCCTGGAGGCGATGGAGCACTTATTGGCCAAGAAACGCGAGATTCTGCCCTTGGATTTGGCTCCAGTCTTGCCGATAAACGAGGAGTGGTAGATCAAACCGTACTTAGGGGTGTTGCCCTTGGTCTTGAGACTAGAATTGAATTAGCATGAGTTGAGTGCAGCAAGAAACAGCTCCACTTACGCTCGGAACAGAGCCTTCTCGGCACCGAGAATCTGAACAGTAGAGGCAGGGTACTTGGACAAGTTGGTCAAAGATCCGGCCTTGGAGATAAGACGTGCGCCAACGGTGTCACCAATCAAAGCAGCCAAGTTGGGCGCAACCTGGTTCATCCTGCTTCCGAGGTAGTTGGAGAGTTGCCTGCGGTAGGCAGCGAGCGAGGCGGTACGCTTAGCGAAAGCCATGACAATCTCCATATCGGCAGCGGAGAGGTCGCGACCCATGGATGTGCGGGCAGCCTTGATGATGGCAGTCGCAACAGCCTCGTCATCGTCGACAATGGCGGCAAGGTCGTGAGTGTCGTCGTCGGTAAGGCGGGACTTGTCACCGATCTCGAGAACGACCTTAGCGTACTGGTCGTTGCTCTGGACGATCTTGGACAGCTCGGGGAAGTGCCATCCGTAGTTCTCGCGAAGTCGCATGCAGAACTGGTTCAGCTATGGTGGGGTCAGTACAGGTGCTTCGCGACTGTCAACGGACCACACTCACGTCCTTGTCGACCTGGTCAAGGGTCGCGATAGCCTGGATGATGTGGTTGTCCTGCTTGTTCACACTGAACTTCACCTTGGCACGGGAGTATGCGTGACCAAGACCGAGAATAGAGCGGTCGATGTCGCCGGGCTGGAGCTTCTTGATAAGCTTGCCAGAGTGCTGGCGGAGACCACGGAGGAGGTCAGAGACGACTTCGGAGGTCTGCGCGGTTTCGCAGGCAAGGTTGGGAAATGCGGCCTTGATGCTTCCGGCCAAGTTGCTTTCGCTCAGACCCAGGGTGATGGTCTTCTTCTTGCCAGCCTTGGGGAGGTTGGTCTCGAGGGTCGCGCGCAAGAAGTCGGAGAGGATACCCTCAGAAATGTCGTTGATTTCCTGGAGCGCATCCTGGGTTCCCTGGAAAGGCGCAAGACCAACAAGCTCGACGGTCTTTCCGAACTTGTCAAGATCTTGGACAGCCTTCTGGACTTCGGCAAGGCGGTTGCCAATGGTGTCTGGCTGCAGAATTACTTTGAAGACCTGCGGCGCGCATTAGCAACTTTATTCGACCAAAAAGCTTTGAATTGCCGGACGTACAGCATAGCCGATAGGGCTCTCGTGGAGGAGGTAGTCAACCGACATCGTGATTGTCGCAAAGCTTGAATTCTGGCGCGATGTGGTGACGCGAGACGAAATCCAGCGTATGGTCGTGAACTGAGCTCTTCTGAATTGTGGTGGAAAAGATTCTGTGAGCAGGCCCGTGCATCGCGCTTGCCGGAGAAGACCCGGTCGCCGCTTCCCTCATTTTTGTGAGGGGACGCGCTCGGCCAGGCACGCGAAGCAGCAATACCCCACGCTGTCACCCTGCTTTCTTTCTTGTGTTGTTCGATACCCTGATAGACGTCTTGCAATATGTCGGCTGCACAGTTGTTGAATCCGAAGGCCGAGTCGAGGGTATGCCCCTCATTGTTTGCAAACAGAGCAGGATAAGTAACAATCGCACAGAGGCGCGGGGAAGCTCTACAGGTGAACATCTCGGCCGGTGAGGGTCTGCAGAAGGTATGAAGAGCCTTGGAGGTACTCAGTCATTTTGTATTAATCAGTATACAGGTCCTTGCCTCCAACCTTGGACCCCGCGGTACCCTGAAGATGTAAGATCGTATGTTCTACTCTAGGAAACACGTCGCTGACTACATGTAGGCTTGTCGATGGCGCTGGAGCAGTACGTGGTACTCGAATGTAACTTACGAGTTACTCTGACTGTTGTAGATCAAACTCACAAAGGATGGAAGCGTTCTGTTGAAGGAGATGGTACGTACATGCTATCCAAGCCTTCTGTCCGCATGTCTAACATTGTCGCAGCAAATCCAGAACCCCACCGCCGTCATGATCGCGCGCGCAGCTACAGCACAGGACGACATCACAGGTGACGGAACAACATCAGCAGTGCTGCTGATTGGAGAGCTTCTGAAGCAAGCAGACCGCTACATCTCTGAGGGTCTTCACCCCCGTGTGATCACAGATGGTTACGACCTTGCGAAGACAGAGTCGCTGAAGGTGAGTGGAGAATTGCAAGTACATCTGACATCACAGGCTGACCGTGCGGCAGTTCCTCGACGAGTTCAAGCTCGAGAAGGAAGTCGATCGCGAACTCCTGCTCTCCGTTGCCCGCACATCGTTGTCCACGAAGCTCGACAGCTCTCTCGCCGAGCAGCTGACCCCCGATATCGTTGACGCCGTTCTTGCCATCTACCAGGCACCAGCGAAGCCCGATCTGCACATGGTGGAGATCATGACTATGCAGCACCGCACTGCCGCCGATACACAGCTGATCAGGGGCCTTGCTCTGGATCACGGCGCGAGGCATCCTGATATGCCCAAGAAGGTCGAGAACGCATACATCTTGACACTGAACGTCAGTCTGGAATACGAGAAGTCTGAGATCAACTCTGGCTTCTACTACTCGAGCGCAGAGCAGAGGGAGAAGCTTGTTGAGAGCGAGCGAAGATTCGTCGACGACAAGCTCAGGAAAATTGTCGAGCTGAAGAAGGAGGTCTGTGGTGACGACCCCAAGAAGGGCTTTGTCATTGTCAACCAGAAGGGTATCGACCCTCTCAGCTTGGACGTCCTGGTCAAGAACGGTATCTTCGCGCTCAGGAGAGCGAAGCGCAGGAACATGGAACGCCTCCAGCTCGTCTGCGGCGGAACAGCGCAGAACAGCGTTGACGACCTGACACCCGATGTTCTTGGTTGGGCCGGTAACGTTTACGAACACACACTGGGCGAAGAGAACTACACCTTCATTGAGGACGTCAAGGAGCCAAAGTCGGTCACCCTTCTCATCAAGGGACCCAACTCGCACACCATCAGCCAGATCAAGGACGCCGTCCGCGATGGCCTGAGGAGCGTCTACAACATGATTGTCGATAAGAGCGTTGTACCTGGTGGCGGTGCATTCCAGGTTGCCTGTGCTGCCCGTCTCAACAGCGAGGAGTTCAGGAAATCGGTCAAGGGCAAGGCCAAGTGGGGTGTCTCTGCTTTCGCTGATGCGCTTCTTGTGATTCCCAAGACACTGGCTGCTAACTCCGGTCACGATATCCAAGATTCCCTGGCTGCGCTGCAAGACGAATACGCGGAAGGCAACATCGTTGGTCTGAACCTGGCCACTGGCGAGGCCATGGATCCCACACAAGAAGGCGTCTACGACTCTTTCCGCGTCCTTCGCAACTGCATAGCGTCGGCCACTGGTATCGCATCCAACTTGTTGCTGTGCGACGAGATGCTCAAGGCACGACAGATGGGACGTGCCCCTGGCCCTGGTGATATGGACCAGCAATAGTGGGAGCAAGATGATGTTACGATAAAGGAATGCAAAAGCGCTATGCTAGCAAGTGGATCTAGGTCAACGACTTCGCAATTTTAGTCGCTTGTCACCCATGGCTCCTCCCTCGCTGTGTAGTAGCAGTTCAATTGAAACAATATGATCAAAGCATTGGCCAATCTTGACTTCGATTTGCATGATATTACGCATGACTTTGATATTCGCGTTGCACTTTTTCGTCAATTTGTATCACCGTTTGTGTCGTGTAGGGAATTAATCTGCGATTTCGAGATGCGTTGCTAATTTGCGAAATGTCACAGACATAACTTTAAAATCCATGAGACAGACTATAGGGAGTTGATCCAAATTCTCACCTGTTCACCACCTATCCGCGACCTAGCAGCCTGATTGCTATGCATCCAGAGGTGGCACTCATCATGTTGGGTTGTCTGCCATGTAAGAGGCGGCCTTCTACACATGGCGCAACTGATGAAGCGAGGCACGTGCCCCACCATGGGGAGGGGTTTCACACTTTGAATGCGGGGCAGATGTCATCCTGCCATCTTGCACCTCCCGACGACGGACTCACGCTTTACGAGATGGCCGACTGACTACGGACGAACGACTGGGTTTGATTGGCAACTTCGGCGGAGAAGGTGCAGCCCCCGACTCGATCTGTGCGATCCGGCCGCACAAGCACGGCCAAAGCCCAGGATTCGCAGGCAGTAGCAGCAGCAGTAGCAGCAGCAGCATCGGACCGCGCACGACCCAGCGACCCACACCGAAGCATCATGGAGAGAGACATTTTTGGGAATGAGTGTCTTGACCCACCACCTCGTAGCAAGAAACCGTTCATAATATAAACCTACAATTCGTAAGTTCTGTTTGTGCAGTGCGAGGATTTGTACGAACTCATTTCTTGCCTTTTACCAGAAGTGACCGCGAGTCCCGCACAACACTGCACTTATCAAATCTTTGGACCAAACCTCATGGGTTCAACCCATACTTTTTGCATTTTTGCGCCTCATCTCACACTGTAGAGTCTGTCTCGGGCTTTATTTCACACTTGCTCGCATGTTTTTGCCAAGTTTCTCCATCGAGCTACGCAATTTTGAAGTTTTGTTTGGAAGATGGATACGGCAAACTGAACGGGCACTTGGTGCGTGCTAAGTCCATGCGCGACCTTGCTGCCGCCAACGCCATTAGCCCTTCATCATTCCTTCACTAACCTCAATGTCTTTATCAGAGTAACGCCCGTTGCGTCATAAGATTCAAACTATGTCGCACGAACAGCTCTTGACAGCTTGTTGGGCGCTGCCTCCGTACGACATGTCGCTAGACTTTCGCCTTTGTTTCTCCTGCGTTTCGACCTGCGAACCACTGTGAAAGCCACGCAGCTTTACGCATCGCGTTCTGGATCTTGTCATGACGGACGCCTCTCCTTTGTGATTTACTATCAACATCGACATTTCAACGTTAAGCATCCACGAGTCCGATCGAAACACTGTTCAGCATGGAGGACGCCTACCTGAGCCACGTACTTAGCAAGGAAGGACAGTATCATCACACCTTGTCCAAGATAGATTCTGATCGGCCGTGCTGGAGACGCATAGGACGAATTCAAACCGCAGGTACCTCCACTCACACCAACAACACAGTCTCTGTTTTTTTCTCATAGAGCTGTTCATACTCCGCAGATGCTCGAAAGTATTGACCAAGTTCAAGTTTGATTACTTGAGACTTTCACTCTCCAATTTACGTCCGCTGCTCGGATCGAGGACCGACAACCCTCCCTTGCTAGCGGTGCTGGTGCTCCCTTTGACACGTTCGGCCGCCCTCACCGATAGATACAAGAGCTAGTTTTGGCGTGAGCACATGCTCTGCAATTGCGCAAGCGACACTTATTGAGGACGCTCGCATTGAGTTGTGCGACATGCGTAGTCGTGTCCCTCGACTGCATTGCGCACCTCGTAGTCACATGTCGCGTGCTTCTTACTTGCAATTCAATGCCGGCAAGGCAAACGTCAATGAAGCGCAACTGTTGTCTTGAATCGCTGTTCTTGACCTTGTCATTCTCCGAATGCAAGGTATGGCGCGACTTCACGTTTCAGATCTTGCATCCTCATTTCAGGCCAACTTGGTGTTTCGCCTGACACAGGCTCATTTAAGTCGTCCGCTACCCCGCCTTGGACGCTCCCTCGACACACGATGCCCTCATCTGCTGATACTGGTGGCCGCTCTGGTGGCTGCTCATAGCGGACCGCAGTCCAGTGCATCGAGGAACTGCAACAACAGAGTGAAGCTGGATCGCGACCAGGCAACAGTGCAACTCGTAGGCTTGTTCGAAAGCAACAAGAGCTATTGTTCCAAAGAAAGCAGCGAGACTCACTCTCACCTACTGACGTCGCGGTTGCCCTGGCGGCGACGCCAAGAACGCAAGGTTGACGCAGACACAAACAGTCCCATAAAGGTCCCTCCTCCCTTGCTTGCACCTCCAACCACACCACACTCTTTACGCCCTCCTTCTTTCTGCACCGAAGCTTCTCAACTCGGCTCAGCCCGACTCACCTTCCTTTCACTCCAGCTGCGGGCAGTCAGTCATTCGTTATCCTTTGCTTAAGCTGCAGCTTTGCACTTTTGCACGCCAGAGCAGCACCGCAAACACCTCAAGCGCCATATTTGCACAGCACAATTACCTTGAGCATTCCATAACATTCGCTTCGTTCTCAGCATGAAGTCCATCGTTATCGTGGGCGCAGTCGCCGCGATCTTGGGCACTGCCAGCGGTCGCCCTCTCAGTACGTTCTGAATGCTCGAAAGTGTTGAAGAAGTGAAGCTAACAGCAGGCAGACTATAAGCGCGACTATGTCACCGAGGTCGTCTATGTCACCGAGACCGTGGCCGATGCTGTCGTTTATGTTGACCAGGATGGTGTGCCGTACTCGACCTCGACCGTGGAGCACACAGCTGCGGCTACGTCTGTCGAGGTCGTTACGACTTCCGAGGTGACTCCTACGAGCGCTCCAATTGTGCCTTCCTCTGCAGACCTAGTCTTTGCGCCTTCAGCCACTTCGTCTGCTCCTTCGGCCTCTCCTACAACTGTGTCTTCGCCTTCGCCCATGGCGCCCCAGCCTGAGCCTTCGTCTGCCGAAATTCAGAACAAGCCCACAGCAACCGCCGCGGCCACTTCCACGTACACTCCTCCTCCTCCTCCACCACCCCCTCCCTCCTCCACCCCAGCGCCGGCACCGGAAACATCTTCACCTCCAGCTGCCCCTGCGCCCTCGTCGGCCGCTGCACCCGCTTCCTCTCCAACTCACGAAGTCAGCACAGATGCAGGGTCCGGCGTCCCCATCGGTGTTACTTACGATCCCTTCACCGGCAGTGACCAGAACACACGCTGCAAGACTGCGAATGAGGTGGCCGACGAGTTCAGCAGGATGAGCTCCTACAAGTCCGTCCGTATCTACGGGATGGGTTGCAATATCATTCCTCTTGCTGTGCAGAATGCACAGAAAAACGGTCAGACCATCATGGGTGGTGCCTACCTCAGTAACAAGGGCAACGGTGAAGATTTGAATACCGTCATCACTACCTGGAAGAACACCATTGATCAGGACGCCGATGGCAGCTGGGATATCTTGAAGCTCTTCTCCGTCGAGAATGAGCGTGTCAATGATCACGACATGACTGCTTCTGAGGTTGTCGATGCCATTCGCCGTGCTCGTGACCAGCTTCGAAGTGTTGGCTACAATGGTCCAGTCGGAGCGGTTGACACAGTACCTGCGACTGTCGACAACCCTTCCATCTGCCAGGCATCCGATGTCGTCATGGTCAACTGCCACCCCTTCTTCGATCAGAACACTGCGGCTGAGGACGCGGGCACCTTCGTCAAGGGCCAAATCGAGAAGGTCAAGTCGGCTTGCAACACCAACCGCGTTGTCATCACGGAGACTGGCTGGCCTCACCAAGGCGACGCCAACGGCAAGGCTGTCCCCTCGCCCGACAACCAAGCCAAAGCTCTCGCCTCTATTCGCAGCGAGTTCTCTTCGGATGTGTTTATCCACAACTCCTTTGACTCCCTCTGGAAGACCGACTGGGCTGGCTCCTTTGACGCCGAGCGTTATTGGGGTGTTATCCAGTAGAGGTCTTTTCTTCACTTTCAACTGGCGTTGTAGGCATACGTCCGATGCGCAGCTAGGATCTGCGCATCCCTCATCTCACATCGTGCCCACCGGCAGCTTTGGACTGCGTAAGCGTGTGGCTGGCATTTTTGGGCCATCATGGATCATGGGGATATGCATCTCGTAACATAGATAGTAGTCAAACGACGAATGCATCTACGAAACGAAGCCATAACTTCTCATGCTTGTGATGCTCATTCAGCAGACGTGATCGTATCTTTTTGGTGAGGGCACAAACTAAAGCTATCGATGGAAGGTAAGAAGAGAGTCTTGTTAGTCATCACGTCGTCAGACCGCCGAATGTTTACTACTCGGCCTGAGCGTTCTTCTTCGCGGCCGCCTCCGCAACGCCCTTCAGCGCAGCCGGGGCATCATCCCACGGCATGACCAGCTCGACGAACCTCATCTTCTGTGTCTCGCCACTCTTGAACTCCTCATTGCTGAACAGCTCCTCAACCTGCTGCTTGCTCTCGACCCTGTACGTCAGAACGCTGCCTTTGGGAGCACCAAATACCTCGGGCAGATCCTTGTACTTCCATTCTTGAACGTCGTTGTAAGCATCCTCCCAGCCATGGATCAACCGCTCAATGGTATACCCCTTATTGCAGATAACAAAGATAATTGGGTTCAGCTTATTCCTGATCATGGTGCTGACTTCCTGCGCTGTGAGCTGGAAACTGCCATCGCCCGTGAACAGAATCGTACGCTTGATGCCGCTTTCGCGCGCTGCGAGCGCAGCGCCCTGACACGAGCCCGTCGCGTACCCAATGCTGCCCCAGAGCACTTGGCTGATAGCGTTCACGCCTGCCGGGAACCGCGTCTCCCAGATGCCGAAGTTGGACGTCCCCGTCTCGGTGATGATCACGTCGGAGGGCTGCAGAAACTGGCCCAAACGTGGCCAGAACCAGGCGTGTGTGATCGTCGGCTCGGGACTCTTCAGCTCCTCGCTGGGAATATCGTTGTTTGGGTCGGGCCCGGCTTCGATGTTGAGCTGGCCCAGCTTGGACGTCACTTTTGCTAGCACGCCGTTCATGCGCACCCCCGGATACTCCGAGTACCGCACCTTGACGCCGTAGCTGTGGAAGTCGATGGTGTTGAGCTGCGATTGCCGGATCGTGAAGCCCGCGGTGTTGAAGTCGGATTTTATCGCGCCGATGCTGAGGACGAGGTCTGACGACTCGACGCGCTCCCGCACGCCCTTGTTGCTGCCGTCGCCGGCGTAGACGCCGCCGAAGTTGGGGAGCGTTTCGTCGACGGCGCCCTTGCCCATTGGTGCGACGAAGGTGGGAAGGCCCGACTTCTTGACCAAGTCGTGGGTTTCTTTCAGTGCGCGGTGGCGGATGGCGCATGCGTCGACCAGAATAACAGGGTTCTTTGCGGCGTGGAGATACTTGAGAATGACGTCTACAACGTAGTCTTCGCGCTCCTGCTCGTTTGGTGGGTAGTTCAGGTCGAGCGGTGTGTTGAGCCTGTCGCCGTCCACCTTTTTCTGGACCATGTCTGTGGGGAGAGAGATGTAGACTGGTCTTGACTGCAGAATGCATTCCCGGATGGCATTGTCGATAAGAGTGGCGGCCTCGTGTACGTGGTTCAGCATCGAAACAGCACACGAGATCTCCTTGGACATCCTGGAGAAGACGGTGAAGTCGCCGTTGCCGAGCGTGTGGTGCAGGAGAGCGCCATCACGCTGAGATAACGTTGAGGGGTAGCCGACAATGTGAACGATGGGAACGTATTCTGAGTATGCTCCGGCAATTGCGTTGACAGCAGAGAGCTCACCGACGCCGAATGTAGTGACCAAAGCAGAGACACCCTTCACACGGGCGTAGCCGTCAGCCGCGTAGCCAGCATTTAGCTCGTTGCAGTTGCCGACCCACTTGAGGCCGTTCTTGGAAACGTAGTCAAGTGCAACAAGGTTGTAGTCGCCAGGGACACCATGGATTGACTCAACACCGACTTCTTTGAGTCGTCGAAAGAGGTACTATAGAGAACTGGTGAGCTTGCTAGCTTCGAAAGCTTCACGTGAAGATGCACCTACCTCCGCAACGTCAACTGGGTTCTTAATGTCTTGTGATCTGAGGTCTCCAGCCATTTTGCCAAGTGAGACGATCCGTGTAAGCTACGAGGCTAAGTAACAGTAGTGTTCTGGTGTTGTCGAGTGGGTGTTGCGATGCTTTAAGGGTTCAGCTACGAGACGATGACATCAATGTGGTGACCGGTTGCTGCCGGAAGGGACCACTCTCCTCAACAGAGTTTTGGGAGACCACTACATGTGGACTACATGTAACGCGACGTAGTTTAGTCAGGAACGCTCATCAGCTCATGGCGTGAGCGAAACGACTTGCAAATCGCCCAAGATAGCGTTGCGCCTCACATGCGGCTCTGCTGGAGAACACTCGACCGACAGTCTCGTCTTGGTGGTCTGCAGCGATAAGCGTGAGGCCTCACAGCGCATTGCCAGCATCGAGTGGTGAGACGCAGAACACCACGCACGATCTTAATGTTGGTCGAGAGGGTCGTTGCAGGCAGTGCAGGGGAGTGCAGCCGCAACACGGCCGATGATCGTGACGGTGCATCTCATGGTCTCGTGCTTCATGACCCTGGTGGTGTGTCTGCTGTTGACCACGATCATGGCAGTAGGCACGGATATGGCAGCACTGTCACTCACTGCCCACAGATCGCTGGCACTCCCGCCGGACGCACAGGTCCAGGTCCAAATCCACGGCCAGCCGTTAGCAGGCATTGTCAGCCCCGGCTAGCTTGTCCCAGCGGCGTCTGTCGTGGGCGGGTCGGCACTGGAGTGCAGCAGGGACGCGCACCTCACGTCGCAGGCGCAGCTCTGACGACGTCGAGCGGTGCTGCAGCTGAGGGCGCAGGCTCCAACACCATCGTGCCTGTTGCCGTGCTTGTCGCGCATGTTTGCGCATCTGCTCTGTCCTCCTCTGATACCTGCATGTCCACCGCAGCTCGTATACGCGTATTGCGAGCCGCTGCTTTGTCTGCGACGGCTAGGCTGTAAGCGCCCGCCAGACGTCGAGCGCGCCCTCCAGCGGTTGCGCCCAGCCAGCTCTCCAGCGCGCCTCTTCCATTGCTGGGCACCCGTTGAACGTCTGCCCCGGCGACCTCCTCACTGCTCCCACCGGTAGACGGTGACGGTTCATGTGCCCGCCCGCCGCGCCCATCGACCCCAGACCGCGAGCTGCTGCCCGCTAGAACCGCTGCTCCCTAGCCGCGTACCCACTCCGCAACCCATCCACGCCATCCTCAATCTGACAGGAAGCACGGAGCCTCCCAAGAGCCAGGCGAGATCTGTTTGCTGGTACCTGGTCGCCGCGAAAGGCCCTCGTGCGGCGACGCAGCCCGCAGACTCTCGGGCTTCTGCACTGCTGCACTGCTGCACTGCCGGCATGCTGCTATAGAACCGTCCGCAGGCTATGACCATTGCGCCGCGCCAGCGCTCCCAGTCGTCGTCCCTTTCGCAGCCGTCCTCGTCGCTCCCCGACCGCAGCGCTCGCCGTGCGCCGCCAGCTCCCCTCTCGACATTGCACTCGAGCCTGAGCGTGCCAGAGGCGCGAGGCCAGCTGCTGCCCGACTCCGCGAGCCCTCGCAGCAGGGCGCACACCGTTGCTGAGCCCCAGCAGCTGCCATACGATACGACCGAGCCGACAGAGCACACCTCGCCATGTACCAGCTCCCTCCTCCCCCTCGGCAGCCTGCGTCGGCGCCCGCGCAGCACATGGGCCTGCCACCGCCGCCGCCGCGGCCCTCGACGGGCATGAACATTCCCCCTCCTCCCCACAGCGGCGGCTATGGCGTTGGCGGCTGGGGCGCTCCTCCGCAGCAGCGCCCGCAGCAGCAACAGCCGTACCCGCAGCCTGGCTACAACCCGAGCCTGTACCAGGGCTACCAGCAGCAGCACCTGCCCCCTCCGCCCGGACCGCCTCCGCTGCAGCAGCAGGTTGAGGCGCCGCTCACGTCGGCGACATACATCCCAGACGGCGAGTCGTTTGGCCCCGGCGTGGGCATCCCAGCCCTGCAATCGCACTCAAACAGACAGTACTCGGAGCCGACCTTCTACCGCGAGGACGGCTTCGCTCCCAATGCCGACATGTCAAGCACAAGCTTCCTCAACCTCCACGACAGCGTCCAGAGCGTGCAATATGGCTCCAGCGCGCCTCTCAACTTCCCTCCCACCCAGAACCACCGCGCCCACCCCAGCTACGACCAATCCTCCGCTACCATGCAGAACCACGCCAACGCCTACCACCGTCCAGACGGCCCCGTCTCACCGCCCATCACCGAACCGCAATGGCCCGCCGAGACCGTGCAACGTTGGCTGGCAGACAATGGCTTTTCAAAAGACTGGCAAGAGACTTTTAGGACGTTGGGCTTGGAAGGGTCGAGGTTTCTCGATATTGGGCGTGGACACGGTTCCAAGGGCAACGTCGCCATGATGCACCAGGTCATCTTTCCCCAGCTCGCCAAGCAGACGACAGCGAGCGGCACAGGTTGGGATCAGAACAGAGAGAGAGACGAGGGCCGCAAACTTCGCAGACTCGTGCGTCAGATCGTTGAGACTGGAAGTTCTGGGCCTGTGAGACTACCTCAGCGCAACGATACAGGCATGACTGGAAGCGCGGGAACTGATGGTGGTGTCGAGCACTCACCCTTCATGCCCCCGAACATCCCGGGCTTCGGGTCGACACCCACTACAGCTGGCAATGGCGAAGAAAGTCCCGGCAGACACATGCTTCTGCATTCGCCGTCGGCTTCTGGGCCTCCGCGGCGAATCTCGATGCAGCAAAGAAACTTCACAGTACCAACCATTGGACCACCGCCAGATTACTCAGAAGGCCGCAGCGCATTCTCGAAAGAAGTGCTTCGCGATCTGGATCCAAACACAAAACGACATAGCCCAAACGTTTCTGGAGATTTCGGACCTTCTGCATTTGGATCGCATCGACAAGCCAGCCCACAGCACAGCCCAGCGCTGTCTTCTGCGCGACTTGCCACCAACGGAGGCCAGCTCAGTGCAGGAATTGCAGCCAACGGGCAGCGTTACTATTCACATGCTCGCGGCAATAGCTCAGAGTCGAACCTGTCCACATTCGCGAACACTGGCTCAGGTCCGCCCACAGGACGTTCCTTCATGGAAAATCGGTCAGATAGTCGCAATGAGAACAAGAGGAACGCACTAGAGGCCGCTCGCCCAGGAACCGGATTCTCAAGGTATGACAATGCCGAGCCTTTGAGCGCCAAGGACCACCACAAGGGCTTCTTCGGCAAGATCATGGGCAGAGACAGAAAGAAGCAGGACAGCCATCCGTCTCCAGATGACACGAGCCTGGACTCTCCCACAAGCCCGGCAAGCCATAGACACCACCCGAGTGGATCGTTCTTTGGCAAGTCGGGCATGAACTCCAGCGAGACTTCACTGAACGAGCGACCCCCTTCACGAAGATCCGCGCAAACGGATGCAGACAGTCGAATGTCTGGTCGTACGCGAAACTCGATGCGAGATGAGCGGAGATACGCATTCGTCACACCAGATGGTTGGAACTACCGTTTGATCGACATGACCAATGCAGATAGCCCTGCAGCTATACGCCGTCTGTGTTGCGAAGAGCTGAGCTCTGGCCTTAGCCAAATGCCTGGAGTCGAGTTGTTCATGACATCGCCAGGACAGTACGAACATGAAGATGCTCTGTCGGACAACAACCTCATGAAAGCTCGTTCCCAATTCGGCAACAAGTTCGGCGAGTTGAAGATCTTCGTAAGAATTCCACAAGAAGGCACAAGCGCAGCTTCGACGGGTCTCGGTGTCTCAGTCTCACAACCAAATGGCCTGGATGCCAATTCTCAAGCTGGATCCCCTGGTGGTCTTAAATCAGGAGAATCGACGCTTGTACCTGCACAAGCTGTAGCATTGCGCAAATTGACCGAGAAGGAAGATCCCAACGCCGAGGCCAGCTCGAGTCGCCTGAATGTTGGCGGAAGACCAACGGAGCCTTCGTGGGCAGCTGGTGATGATGCTTCCGAGCAGGAGCGTCGCAGGATGCTCGAGCTGGCTGCTGAGGAGCACCGCAAGGAGACTAAGCGCAAGCAGGAAGAGTATCTCAAGGGCCGCATGGCTCGACTCAAGGGCAACAGCCCTGATCCCATGTCAGCGTCTGGCGACAGTCTTGGGTTCCGTAGCGCTGGTGTTATCGACTTCGACGAGCCGCGCAATTCTCCTTATGAGGAGATCAAGAGACCTTTTGAGCCGCCAAAAACCAACAAGGAGATTGTGCCCAAGCGAGCGCCACCGCCGGTGCCAGCCGACACAACCACACTTCTCAAGGCTAACTCGCTATCAAGGAGTAAAACTCGTCCGCCGTCATGGCCAGAGGGTGACGATGTCTCGTCCAAACGGAAGTCAGATGACTCTGAGTCCGCCAAACGCAAGGCGATTCCTCAAGGTCCGAGTGGTCTTTCGAATATCGCAGCTGCCATTATTGGAGCAGGCATTGCTGGTGGTTCTGTCGGAGCAGCCAACAAAGCGCTTCCCAAGCCTCCACCCAAGGAAGAAATGTCTGATTCTTCACCAGAAAGCGTCCGTCCTTCGCAACAAGTCCTGAAGGACAGCGGGTTTGGAGGCGCGGCCGGATCTGGTAGGCACAGTCCAGGTGGGTCTCCTCGCAGCCCCGGCGACATCACAATGAGCAAGGGCAACATTCCGTTCATAATTCCTGACTATGTCGAAGCATTACAAGACGAAGTGGCCTTTGATAAGCCGAGTCTCGACCTTACAATGCCCACACCACCTCGTCCTACTGAGGATAACGAGCACCGGCCACGCACACCAGACTTCAGCCCTACATCTGCCCGCGCACCCAACAACGCGCTTACACGAGAGTCATCGAGAGTGTCGATCTACGGACCGACACATGACTTCGAGGAAACGCGCGTGTCTTTCCACAACACCGCACCGAACCTTGGCTCGGTTGATTCTGACGATGATGACTCTGATGACGGTCTGTTCGCAGCGCCTCTCGCTGGGCGCAGTCCTCCGGCGCCAGCAAGGACTGTGTCCATTGCCAGGAACACTAGCGGTCATCGCGCACAACGCCCTAATTTGAAGCTCAAGACATCACGATCGAAGAACTCGCTAGCGCAGGTGGCAGAACAACAGGAACAAGCCACGACGGACGACCGCCAATCGCTCAACAGCGAGAAGATCCCCGAATCGGCCACCTCTGCAGCGTACACCGACTCACCTCGCGATGAGCCTGAGTACAACCGTCGTGACTCATTTGCCAGTAATGTGTGGGCTAACCGTCCTCCTGCTGAAGCTCTTGTGGATCACCTCGACGAGCTCTTCCCGAACGTCAATTTGGATCAGCCGATGCTCGAGGAAGACGAGGCGGACTCGTCAGAGCCACCGACCGAGTCTTCCAATGCGACAAATGTCAGCACAGAGACATTGACGCCAATGTCCTCCCTCGATACTCCTCCGCCTGCAAACCCAACATTGAGTCGAGGGCAGACTGGACTTCAGTCTATTGCGCAACGTAACATGCGGAAGTCTGGTGTCGGGCTCGGCCGCACAAAGTCCATTCGTGAGGTTGTCAAGTCTCAATACAATCCGAACAGGGGCCCGATGCCAGGTCAGCCTGTACCCGCAGGTCCCTCACGGGTTGCTACACTCCGCAACGGTGGTGACATTGTAAGGAGGAAATCGACCAAAATGTTTCACGCAAGAATCGAGCAAGTCAAGCCATCCCGAGGATCTCGACTTATCCAGTTGGAAACCATTCCCCAGGATACACTTCCCCAGATGCAACGACAGCCCACATTCAAATGGATGAAGGGTCAGCTCATCGGCAAAGGCACGTTCGGTCGTGTCTACCTTGGTATGAACATCACCACTGGTGAGCTTATCGCAGTCAAACAAGTCGAAGTCAACGCGAAAGCAGCTGGGTCAGACAAGGATAAGATCAAGGAGCTAGTCAAGAGTCTCGACCAGGAGATCGACACGATGCAGCATCTCGACCACCCTAACATCGTCCAATACCTCGGATGCGAACGCAAAGAATACAGCATCTCCATCTTCCTCGAGTACATTTCTGGTGGCTCGGTGGGTTCCTGCATCCGCAAACACGGCAAATTCGAAGAATCCGTTGTCTCATCACTAACCCGGCAAACACTGCTGGGTCTATCCTACCTCCACCGTGAGGGCATTCTGCACCGCGATCTCAAAGCCGACAACATCCTGCTGGACCTCGACGGCACATGCAAAATCTCCGACTTCGGTATCTCCAAAAAGAGCGACAACATCTACGGTAACGACGTTACAAACTCCATGCAAGGCTCTGTCTTCTGGATGGCGCCCGAAGTCATCCGCTCGCAGGGTCAGGGATACAGCGCCAAAGTCGATATCTGGTCTCTTGGCTGTGTAGTGCTTGAAATGTTTGCTGGCAAGCGTCCCTGGAGCCGTGAGGAGGCTATTGGCGCTATCTACAAGCTAGGTTCGCTGAACCAGGCACCACCTATTCCTGACGATGTTAGCAAGAGCATCAGCATCGAGGGCTTGTCTTTCATGTACGACTGCTTCACGATCGACCCGACTGAGCGGCCGACTGCGGAGACGCTGCTTAGAGCGCCATTCTGTTTCAGCGACCCCAACTACAACTTCTTGGACACGGAATTATATGCGAAGATCAGAGGTGCTTTCCAGTAAAGTGCTTGGGTGCATCCTGCGACAGCATCGGTTGTGACATTGTCATAATACTCTGCTGCTCGTTGGACCATCTCATGGTCGGACGGTCGCGGTTCTTCTTCTTTGCTTCTACATGTGTAATTCGATAGGATTATATACCCCTCTTTATGTACCTTTCTTTAGCTTTTGCTTTGTTGTACTTCGTATATAGGATCAGGGTAGAGGGACGATGATACCAATGCCATGTTATTCTTTCTCAAACCTTACGACCGTGATGGCAATGTCACACAGTCGTGAACAGAATTTTATTGAGTGGGGTCTCGATTCGTCCATGATCTAAGCAGCAACAGCTGCAGCGATGGGATCACCAACTCTAGTGATCTGCTCACCAGCTCTCACCACTGCAGCACCTTTGGTGTCCTTCTCTAGCCTGTTCCACTCCGTCTTCCAGACCTCGACTTCCTGCCCTCCTCTCAGAATACCCACCCGCATCGTCGAAAGCAGGTTATGCGCTGCATTGCTGTGCTCATACACGCCGCCGTTGAACAGCGCTGTGGCGTCCTTCCCAATGGCACTTGCAATCAGCGCCTTGCCACCAGGGTGATCAACAATGAAGTCCTGAACATCATGAATGACTCCAGCAACAGCGACAAGCTTTGCACCCTCCGCACATCTGGCCTTGAAATCATCCCACGACACAACCGGTAGCTGAGCCAGCGGGATCCCCCAGTCGAGTGTCGCGCGCTTGCGATCCAGCGCCTTCTGCTGCTGCTGTAACCTGCCCTTCTCAATCTCATTTTCCCTGAACGTCTTGAGATCATACGCCAACATGCCGAACCCTGGAAGCCCAATCTTACTAAACGCAAAGATGAGCCATTTGGTCGGATCGTACTGATACCACGCAATCGCATTGCGGTAATCGCTCGGAAACTCATGGTGGAAATTGTGATACCCCTCGCCCATAGTAACAAGCGCAGTGAGCACATGATCCCGGGGGCTGCGGCGGTCGTCAAACGGCTGCTCGCCAATCCAGTGCGCAAGGCTGTTCACGCAGAACGTGGCTTGCTGCACGAAACACGCGCGAATGATGCCGGAATACACCAGGCCGCCCATCCAATCTCCCCAGCCTAAGCCAGCAACGAGCATAGGAAACGCCCACGCACTGAACAGCAGGCATTTCCCGTAGTGCCGGTGCTGCCATACCACGACCCAGTCGCTGTCGAGGTCAGACACGTCTGTGCGCCCTTTGACCTTGGGGTCGTTGTTCAGCACCATCCACCCGATATGGCTGAACAGCAGCCCGCGCATCACGCTGTACGGATCCTTCATCGTGTCTGTCCATCGATGATGTGCGCGATGGTTTGCGCTCCACCACCGTATGCTGCCCTGGATTGCGCCTGCGCCGACGAACGCGAGGAATAAGCGGAGAGGCAGGGACGCGGAGTAGCAGCGGTGCGACCATAAGCGGTGGTAGCCTCCCGTGATGCCGAATGCGGTCAGGAAGTAGTAGGCGATGCTCCAGAGAAGAGTTGGGCGGGTGAGTGGGGTACGGAGGGCGAGGTAAAGACCGAAAAGCGGGATCAGGACGACGAGGGTGGTGTTGAGCCAGTTGATCTTCTTGTACCAATTGCGCAGGGTGACATCTTGATATTGGATGTGTGTTGCTTTCTGGGCGGGTGTGGGCGAGGGCGTCGTTGCGGGTGTAAACAAGCTGGGTCTGGGAGCTGGCTCAGCCATGCTAAACGAATGCGTGCCTCTTGGAGGTCAATCGCAATTGAGAGGTACCGAAAGTAAGCCTGGAGGGGCTTGAGCTTCATATACATATTATACGACGTTCGAGTACTTCGGAGCCCGCATGTCGCGGTGCATGTCGAAACGTCGGCGCCATTCCCAGCCCAACAACGTTATCGCGCAACGCGCAAATGTGTCTCTCATCAACTGGGCTGGTGCTGTCAGCCTTCTCCGACTTCAATTCGTTGGTCGTGCAGTGGTGGAGTGAGATCCGTCGAAACTAATGATACATTGTTCGACGCTTTTGTATACACTAGAGAGATCCTAACTACATTTAGCCCTGGTCGCGAGCGCACTCGGCCTGACCTTAGGCCACCACAGTTTCATCCTTCCTGCAACGTTCCCCAGAACTGAGCATTTCGCGACAGGACCCTACTTTGATGTTGACTTGCGAGTAGGAAGTGTGAAAGCTCTGCTGACATATGGAGGGGTTGTGGGCTCCTTCCCCCTTGACAACATTTAGGGTCACGACGTTCATCGGCCTCCATTCGGTCCTTGTTGCGAGCGAGCCTGACATCGTCAACACGTGTTGAGCAAACGCTGCCGATTGCCTCGAGGCCGTTACGTGCTTCAAATGTTCTGTTCCTCATTCTCGAGCTCGATGTACCCCTCATGCGCAATCATAGCTCTAACGTCTGGGTTCCCGTCAAACCCGCTCTTGTTGATAAACGATTTCGCTATGTCGATGAGAAACAGTCAAGACACGTTACCGTGATCTCCAAGAGATCCTGTGCTTCCCGTTACTGCGTACAGACCGCACATGAACCTGCGCAACAGACAAGGCATGTGCGTCTTCTGGTAGGCAAAGTCGATGACTGCGTACGAGATTCTAGTTTGGTCGCGCGTCTCAAGGGCGACTCCGACGATCTCTTTACGCACGATAGAGAGGAACTCAGTGTCGTTCAAGGTTTCGCCGACGATATGAGCTTTCAGCAGACGGAGGACGCGGTCATCAGCATCTCCAATGTAATGTGGAATGCGATTTTGTATAGCCACTGTACGTAGACCTCAAAGCCGTCGGGGTCTAGTTGGTCGAGCGTAGAGGACTTCAGGGCGACCACCTTCCTCCAGACTGTGCGACAACTGCGCCCCTACACCACAGCGCCGCTGCTGTCTCCATCAGAGACATCTACGGCTTGTTTCACATGCCGAGCTACAGTCTTTTGAACCATCGATTAGACGATGGGGAAGTATCAAGAATCTACTCCCGCAAGTTTGGCCTGGTTTCCGGGCTCTGGCGTACTTGATATCATGCTAGTATGTCCAGATGTCGTGTCATCAGCGGCGCACTTAGGTCGTCGAGAGGACTGAAGGCGATAGCCTTTTGGTGCGCGAAGTCATGGAGGTTTTCTGCACATCTTCCGACGTTGTGTGCGATGATGTTCTGTTGTGGTTGTGTGGTTGAGAAGGTCACCGTGGACGCGAAGTCCCTTACACCGGCCTCGCCAGGGCAACACCTCCATCAACGCTAACATTACGTACCGTAAATCAAAGCGTATTAATTGCCTGATCTATAAAAGGGAAAACAAAACGTTGATGTTCTCAAACATCTTCGAATTCCTGCTGTTGGGGCAAAATTCATGCCGACCACCTGCTAGGCCATAACTGCACCCCCAGACGTCCTACAACCACAAAAACAAAAGGAATTGGTTACATTCGACGTGCTCTACGTCGCAGACAGGATTCGAACCTGCGAGGCCGAAGCCATTAGATGACATGAATATGGAGGTTCAAGTCTAACCCATTAACCACTCTGGCACTGCGACCAATGATCGATAAAAGTCTCGACGCGCTACAACGTTTATATACCAGTATTGTGTTGGAAGGCATGCTTCGAAAGATGCTTGAACGACTCAAACTCTTTGTTGAGGGCTATAAATAGACGTGGGGTAGATGATCGTCCACTGAGCAGCGCTACCGGCCGTCATGTATCATTGGCTACCTCAGACCTTGATTTGCCGCTTTTTCCCAGTCTCTCACCCAACAACCATCTCCGCTGCTGACGTTTCACAATTCGAACTTTTCTTTGAGATTTGGTCCATATGGACATTGGTAAATTATAGACTCGCTTTGCCACTCAACGACCAGTTCCCTCCGTCGCTCTTAACAACTTTCCCTTCCCCTTTCAGCTTGTCCAATATCTGGATCACCCCTCTCTCTGCCGGCTCCCACAAGTTCTGCGGATAGTCTTTATAAATAACCTTGACGATTTCCATACTTGTCCACCCACCCTCCTTCTCCTTACCAAGCACATCCAGCACCTGTTGCTCACGCTGTTTCCGATGCTTGATGTACTCGCTGATCTTGGCCGGCCCATCGTCAATAACCGGTCCATGTCCCGGATACGCTCGACCAGAGAAGTGTTTCCCCATGCCCTCCAGACTCTTCATGTAGGTTGCATAATCTTCAAAAACGGCGGTGCCCTGGCCCAGCACATTGTCGGCAGTGAACATAGCATCCTCTTCCTCCAGCACGAACGCTATGTGGTCCGTTGTATGGCCCGGACAGTGGAATGCTCTGAGTGTCGCGCCCTCGATAGAAAACGTCTGGCCGTCAACAATATTCCGCCATTTTTCATTGCCATCAGAGTGGTTCTTGAAGACCTGCGTACCTGGGCTGTGAGCCAGAAGATCCGGAATGCCTTGCACGTGGTCCGGGTGCCAATGCGAGAGCAGCGCCTTGTCGATTGAGATATTGTGCTCGCTCAGCGTAGATTTGATCGATTGGATCCATGCTTCCTTCCCTTCGCCGGTGTCTATCAACACGCGCTTGGAGCCTGTGCCGACGATGTATGTGTTTGTGCCTTGCAGCGTGAACTACGCGTTGTTAGACTAGCATCCACACAAGAACACTGGTGGGTCGAGCCTTAGATGGGTTTCCGCCGAGGACCCGGATCACGCGGTCGCTGAGCTTTTCGACGGCAGGCAGTGGCACCAAAGGCTCAGACATCTTCGAGTACAGTCTTCGTTTTGAAAACCTCACAATTGAGAGTAAGCGCGGGGACATGTTCATCCCATGCTGTGCTGGCTCCTCGCAATCGCTACCTCGGCACGCGCTTACTACCGTGTCCGTGCGCGCAATGCGCGGATTCGCGCAATGCGCCGAATCACCCTAACGCGCACCTGCAAAAATGAGGCTGTAGAGCCACACACAATAGCTATTATTACAAGATATATTAGTAGATTACTCTATAGGCCTACGCAACAATATTCTGTTATATAAATTAATTATATAGAGTTACTGTTTAGCTACTGCAGGTAGTGTAGGTGTAAGGTGCAGTAGGAGGCTCTGCAGCACTAACACTACTTTATATAGCTATACTACTACAGTCCTGCTTCTTCCTTAGTGCTATAGACTATAAGGCCTTACGCTTGCCTTTTTAGGGTAGTTATATAGCTTTTTTAGTGTTATAAGCTTACTTATTACGCTCTCTTTAGGCCTTATGTTCAGCTGCTTCCTTAGCCTTCTTAGCCTTAGCTTACTTACGCTCTTTCTTCTCCCTTACCTGCTGCTTACGCCTCTCCTAAGCAATCTTCTTATTATATAGCTTATTAGCGTGTCTTAACTCTGCTATCTTAGCTTTTTTAACCTCTTCTACCTCCTTATTCTGTTGTTTAGTCCTCTTATTAGAGCATGCCTTTTCTACTCTACTAGGCAAGTAGAACTCAGCCCTACTATAATATTCCTCCTAAGGCTTAAGTAGCAGAGCTTTGCTCTTATTCTTATACTTCTTCTAAGTCTTAACTACTTCTAAAAGGCACTAGTTTTTATAGTAAAGGAGCTAGTTTTAGACTAATATATAGTAGATTAAGCAGTTAATCTTCTTTAGCTCCTTACTAGTCTTATCCCTAACTACTTTTTATAACAGAGCCTTAATTTTAAGCTAGTCTTAGCTAGAATAGACTAAGGAAGAGCTTGTGCTGCTATTAGAGGACTTAGGGGTATTATAGGCAAAGTATTAGAGGATAGTATTAGGTTAAAGGGGTAATATACCTATTACTATAAAGGACTATAGTATTAGCTCCTAAGTAAACATACTTACCTAGGCCTTCTAGAATAGGTAGAAGAAGTTACTCTTCTTAATTACTAGTAGTTCTTAGCTGTTATAAAGGTATGTTATAAGCTTAGTTAAGTACGCAGTTAATAGAGGCTTAAATATTACTTTATTAAGTAGCTGCAGCATGTAGGTTAAGTAGAGGGGAAACACAGCTAGGAGTATCTTGTTCTAATTGCAGCAGTTAATAAAATCTATTATTATATAGGAGCTGTAGCTGTTAAGGATTAGGAGGTAGTACTTTCTTTAGGTTTTAACCTTAGTATAGTAATTAAGCACCTGTTAAAGCTAAGCTACACCTAACTTATTATTTATCTAGCCTAAAGGAGATAAGGAAATAAGTATAGAGTGTTCTCCTAGCTTAATATCCTCTACCTAGCTTAATTAGATAGTATTATTAGCAGACTTGTAGAGGAGGCCTAGGGGCAGAGCTAATCTATTAGTACACACACACGCTATAAGCATAACCTAGGCACAATTACTATCTTAAAGTAATACTCTAACCTTCTTTTTCTCCTATATATGTCTGCTAAACACGTAGCTTATACGTGTAGTAACTCTAATTATAAAGCCCTTCTTATCTATATTATACGTGTGCTTAGCGTTAACCTTATACTTAGCAATTTTACGCTGTAGTAGGTTAAAGTACAGCTTATATTTACTGTAGGAATTAGCATTATAGTAATTAGTATCTATACCTGTTAAGTACTTTAAGATAAGGTAGATAGAGTACTTATTAATAAAGCGCGTAACCTAGCTCTTACTTACTGCCTCCTAGGCAACTGCTAATGCAAAATTAGCAATTATCTATCTTATAGGAGGTATATAATAAGTAGTAAGCTCCTCTATATACCTTATAAGCTCCTCCTCCTATTATTAAGTAAGCTTTTATTACTAGGAGTACTTATTTTCTTAGGCTGCCTAAACACCTCTGTGCCTTTATGCTAATATTAAGTAATTAACACTAAACTAATTAGCAATTTCCTAATATATAAGTTTTTCTCCTAGTTTTAGCACTTTAATTACTGCTAATATAGTATTAATAGGTGCTATAGCTGTTAAGTTGTAACGCGTTAAAGTGTAGGTGCTAATTTAGGTTGCCGGGGGTTACGCGACTCCGGGCGTTACGCGCACGGACACGGTAGCGTGCTTCTGCAAAAAATGACGAAAGTGTAGTGCAGGAGTGTAGACTAACACTTTTCGAGGCAACACCTAATTCGCCTTGCGTAGTCAAGATGGATTCCGACGATGATATGCCGTATGCTCCTCTCCTGTTGGTTTATGCAAATCTGCTAAGCAGCGAAGACAGCTCTCAGGCGACGCTCTGTCCGCGCTGAAAGAATTTTACGGCGAGCGCGATGCGCGGCAAAAGCAGTTCGAAGCACTCAAGAGCCAGGCTGAAGATGATTTCGATGGAAAGCTGTCCATGGACGCGTTCACAGAAGACTGGAACGTGAGCCAGTTCTGGTACAGCGATGAGACTGCGACTGTGCTAGCGAGACAGCTGCTTGAGGGCGCGACAGATGAGACGAGGATTGCGGTTGTGAGCGCGCCGAGTGCGTTCATTCAGTTGAAGAACCTGCTGGTGAGTCGCGAAATGGTACATGGATGGGCGTTCAAGCTGACTTGATGCAGGCTTCTGGAGAGTACAAGTGCAGGCCGCAGATTAAGCTGCTGGAAATTGACGAGAGGTTCAATGTCTTCAAGGAGTTCGTACACTACGATTTCGAGAAAGCTCTGCAATTGCCTCCTGAGCTAAAGGGCTCGTTTGACCGCATTATTGTTGACCCGCCATTTTTAAGTGACGATTGCCAGACAAAAGGTAAGATGCTCACCCATGTTTGAGTGCATATTGGCTAATCTCCCGAAGCTACTTTGACAGTGCGCTGGCTGGCCAAGGGCTGGACACCTGAGACGGTGCGCATCATTGCCTGCACAGGAGAACGAATGGAGAGTATCATCACTGGAAAGTTATACGGCAAGGCGGGCGTCAAGACTACAGACTACGACATCAAGCACGCCAAAGGATTGAGCAACGAGTTCAGGACGTACGCAAACTTCGAGTGCGACGCATGGAAGTGGGCAGCACCATCATGACCGGTCATGCCTCTACATGAGGATTTTCGAAGAAGTAGTAGAGTTTCCAAGGTTAACGTTGAACCTACATGCATCGAAATGTAGAACGAGCATTTGACAATTCCCAATTCAAGCAAGCCAAAACATTCGGAAGCTACCCCGCGCTCTGCCCCACCTGCCTCGAAGCTCGGGAGCTCGGGTCAAGCAAACATCCACAGCTCCATCGCTTCATCACGTCACGCCCACCACAGCATTGAGCACCACAGTGAGCACCACAATGGCCGCCTGCATATTCTGTAAGATTATCAAGGGTACTGTCAACCAATCATCACTCGAAGCCACACTCTGACAAGCTACAGGAGAAATCCCGTCGATGAAGATCTTCGAATCGGAGAAGACGCTCGCTTTTCTCGACATTGGGCCTCTAAGCAAAGGCCACTCCGTACGTCTCGCCACGCCATATTTCCCAGTCTCTGCTCTCACTGCCTTACAAATGCGCTGACAGTCGCCTCTAGCTCATCATCCCCAAACACCACGGCGCGAAACTGCACGACATCCCCGACGACCAGCTGTCCGAGGTGCTCTCCGTGACGAAGAAGATCGCCATCGCACAAGGCGTCGAGGACTACAATATTCTGCAGAACAACGGGCGCATTGCCCACCAGGAGGTCGATCACGTGCACTTCCACTTGATTCCCAAGCCAAATAAGCAGGAGGGGCTGGGCATTGAGTGGCCGACGCAAAAGGCGGATCAGGGGGAGCTGAAGAAGCTGCTGGAGGAGATTAAGAGTAAGATGTAGACAGGCTATGATGAATATGACATATGGGGTTGTTGGCTCTTGGCAGGTACATTTACCAGGCCTATTCACCAGCTTTCTGTTCGAGGTTATGTGTCGATTGAGGCACGTTGTATGAACAGCTCGAAACCTGGTGAGGACTCATGTTGCCTCATATCCCGTGTCTCTACTCGCCCTTGAACACGGCCTTCCTCTTCTCCCTGAACGCCGCCAGCGCCTCGTCCCTGTCCTTTGTCTTGACAACTAACTCATACGCCGCATTCTCCGCCTTCTCACCCAACGCACACCCCTCAACTGCCGCCAGCGCAGCCTTGATCGCAATCGGCCCACCCTCACATATCGTAATAGCCAGCTGCACAGCCTCATTCAGCACCTTCTTCCTCGCCGCGCCCTCCGCCTTCTGCTCCTCGGGCGTGATCTCAACCAGCCTGTCGCACAGACCGAGGAAGTAGGCTTCTGGCGCACCCACACGGCGCCCTGTAAGGATCATGTCGCGTGCGCGCGAAAGGCCGATTAGGGCGGGAAGGCGGTAGGTGCCGCCTGCGCCGGGGATGATGGCCAGACGTGTCTCGGGGAGCGCAACGGTTGTAGTACTAGCGAATACGCGCATGTGTGTTGTGAGGGCGAGCTCGAGGCCGCCGCCGAACGCGGGCGCAGCGAGGGCGGAGATTGTTGGGATTGGGAGGGCTTGGATCGAGGAGAGGGTGGAGCGGAGGGATGTGAGGAAGTTGGTGGTGCTGCGCCTGTTTAGATACGTCTTTCGTACATATTCAGCATTGGAGCTTACTCTTCTTGTGTGAATGTTGCTCGCTCTTTCAGATCTGCGCCTGCGCAGAAACTAGTGTCGACCTCACTTGCGAGGATAAGAGCTCTTGTTGTCCCTGTCTGCCCCTCATTGTGTATACTGGTGATTTGCTGGTTCAGCTCGGCAAGCAATTGTTTCGAGATGGCATTGCGAGCGGCAGGTCGGTTCAGAGAGAGGATTCGAATATTCCCAGAGTGTGGTGCTGGGTAGTTGAAGACATTGATTACGGGTGACGGCGCGCTCGAGTATGCGCAGCGCTGGATTGGGCGTGCAAACAGCTTTGCGGTGGGTCGTAATAAGTAAGGCATCTTGTGTGTATACTTCGACTGTTACTGCAGTCGCTGTGGAGTGTAATTGGGAGCTCTGTTCAGTTCAGGCGAATTGTCTGGGGTAGCTCGAAGGCTAGCAGCGGGCCACAAAGCCGAGGTGCCGTTTCCCTCCTCCACGACAGACGCGTTTTCTCCTTCCAACTTCCCGTTCTGGAGACGCTTGCTGCGCGATTTGCAGCCACTTAACGCGTTCCCCAAAATGTACTCGACCACCTCCAAATGGACGCGTCGATTAGCGATCCCGCCAGCACGGGACCGACTTTGGACCAGCTGCCATCTAAAATTCGCCGATGGATCGTGTCTTTTCTCAGCCCTCCAGAAGACATTTTCAGGTCAAAAGAAGACTTGAAAAATGCCAATCTGGCACATCGGTGCCTTCACAAGTGGGCTACTGAGTTTCTCTTTCGAGACAAGACCCTGCTCCACGTATTGCCAGGCATGTCTAGTCAACTGGAACGCTTCTCCACAGACAAAGATTGCGAGACGTAAGCTAGTCAAGAGCATATACATACGAGTACTTTCAATTTGGAAACATTGGTGTGTGTCGACACGATTAGGTCCCGCTCGCAATCCGTTGGGAAAATATCCCAGGTATCTCTCGCGATGCACAACTCGAGGACGTCTCACGTCAACTACTTCGCTTGTTGAATATTGACCCTTTCGACGAGTTTAGCAACCACGAGCAAATTTCATCCCACGCATACTACGAGGCTATGTTCGAGCCGTTTACGGACTCTCAACGCTGGATGAAGCTCTTTCGACTTGCTTTATCATCATGGCCTTTGGTACTGCAAAGATTCGATAATCTCGAGTATATTGAGATCGACTGCTGCCGATTGGAAGAACTTCCTTCGCCCACGATAACCAACACAATTCTCCAGTCGCTCCAAAGTTCACACAAGCTCAAGGAGAGTTCCTACCAGCGAGAAGAGTGGTACTTCCATGATTCTATCAACAGAGCCTGGGCAAGCTCGCAGGATCTGGGCAGGGTTCCTCAGAAAGTGCGTGTTCTGGACCTCGTCTGGGCTCAAACCGGCAACCCTAATCACTCTTCTGCTGTCAACCGTCTCCGTCGTATGGGATATGAGCTGCCAGTTCATTCGGTACATATTACAAAGCTCAGCTTAACGATCTTGGGCGTTCCAGGGACATTTTCCGGTCGTGACTGGCAAGGAAACATAACAGGCAGCGCTGCCGGCGTGCGATACTGGCAAAGGGCCATCAACTCGATGGGGAATCTCGAATGCCTTGAGATCAGATATGAAACGAGCTGGGATGAAGTGCTTGATTTTGTGAATTTCCCCCAGTCAAACCATAATGGAGATGACTGTATTCTCGATTGATTACTACCATATCTGGATGTCCCTCGATTACGCACTCTCAAGCTGTGTAAATTTCAACACAAGAACGCTACACTTGTCCAATCACTCTGTCGGATTTGGCCTCAACTAGAATCGTTGAAGCTTACAGACCTGGAGCTCCTCTCATGGGATCATAGCGAGCTACAAATCATTGAAGGGACCGGCCAGGCAATGTATACCCAAGAGCATTGGCAGTTTTTGACTGAACTCGGATGGCTCGATATATGTCAGCATTTGCGAACACTCCATCCCTATGGTCGCCTCACACTGTCGAACCCTGTACCACGTACCATAGACACAGATTATGGCATGGACGCAAAGTATGTGGAAAAGTTACTTGACTGTGGCGTTACATATGTCAATAGTGCTTAAACTTAGATATTGCTGAGCTTGACATGACTCACGTCAATCTCTACTACGTAGTCTTCGATGTCCTGTAGATTAAAGAAAACATCCGCGTACAAAGCTTTACTGTTTGTTACTAGATGGTGGATTAGCTGCATCCGCACAACGACAATTTCCTGCCATCTTCCAGATCATCTTCCAGGTGTCCTCTTCAGCGTCTAAGGTGTCAGACCCCAGGTCCGGCCCGCTGGGGTAAGCAAACCAAAAGGTATCACGACTCACTCTGATAGTGAGTCCTCAGCCGGAACAGTACTATATCGTCAGCCAGGCCTGACATTAAATTACTTAGAAAAGGGGTTTTAAAGAGAAATATTCTTAGTTAAAGAATGAGTTAGGAACTTTCTGTAATTTCTTAGCCTCTCTAGAATAGGTATTTAACCTACCTTTTCTATTACTTAAATTATCTAAGTGCTTTTCTGTAGTACAGTTGGAGCTTTGTTTAACCTTGGGACACCAGCGTCACCTCTACCTCTACCACGATCCATCCATCAGCTTCTGATTCCAGCAACAGCCATCTCGGCAGCCCAGAATCATCAGGTGAATATCGCCGTCAACCTCGCCAACGCCAACGAGACGGGCGAAGGCGAGATCTTAATGAGTGAAGTCGGTCGTGCGCGCCCATTCCTGGAGACACTGCCGTCCGAACTACGAAAGCTAATTGTCTCGTACCTGGCCCCAGCCGGCCACCTTCTTCCAGGCTGCAAGCAAGATCTAAAAAACGCTAATCTAGCACACCGCTCTCTTCATGATTGGGCCACTGAATGTTTGTTCCGGGACATGGTACTAATGCAGGACGTCCCTGGCAGGGCGAGTCACCTTGAGTATCCCACGACGCACCGTGAAGCTGCTGGATTCTTGAAGTATGCCAAAAGGGTAGTTGTACAGGTCAGTATCATCCAAACATGATCGAGCTATAATTCTGATTGGGATAGATGCCGCCAGCATTGCGCTGGGAAGTCGGGACTGATGGGCCCATCTCCAACAGAGAGGCGCTTACCAGAGAGCAACTTTGTACCTCACTCGGTGTTCAATCGACCGAGGAGATGACGAAATACCAGTGACGCTATTTTCGACAGTACCATGGAGCTATGGTGGAGCCTCTCATCAGCAACAAACGATGGATGCAGCTAATGATTTCTGCTGGCGACACTTGGCGCTATATCCTTGACAAGTTCGACAATCTGGAAACAGTCGAGGTTGCCTCTTGCGATAGGACCAATTAGCCATGGGGGACTCCCGCCCACATCTTTATGCTGGAGCATGGCAAAAGCGTTCTCAACCGGGAGAGTCCAGCGTACGTCGAGGATGACACTATCAACAAGGGTTGGGAGAGTGCACTACTGCTCGCGCAGCTTCTTCACACAAATTGAGTGAATTTCCATCTGATATGGGCTCAGACAGATGACCTCGACTGGTCTTTGACCGTCAATCGGCTCTTTGCATCTATCTTCGAGTCCAGGATGAAGATGGATTTGCAGAATAGCCTGACACATCTCGATCTTACATTGGAGGGCGTCTATGGTACACAAAGTCTGCGAAACTGGCCCGGCAAAACTGGTACCACAGGAGGTGTACCTTTCTGGAGAGGGACTATCAACGCCACGACGACCCTGCAGACTCTGATACTTCGTGATGGTCTGAGTCGCGATAAGAACAAGATGATCATCAGCCGAAATACCGATAGTCGCGGACATCCGATAAAATGGCTCCTCCCTAGACTCGTTAACAAGAGTCTGCGGACCTTACGCCTCGAGAATTTCGACATCAGCCATCCGGATACCAAGGATATTCAGGATACATTGCTTGCCATACCCTCACCAATGAAAACACTTATACTCTTGGATTGGACCTTCAACCTTCCAATGAACCCTGAGAGCACCAAAGGGCAGAAACCTTTAACTGGATACGTCTCTGGGCACACGTGGGGGCATTTATGTCGTTGCTCTGCTATTTCTTGCCCTGAAAAGCGACTGAAGCTTGTACGTCCGCTCTCCAGTGTCTCCAATGCCAAAAGTCACAGACGGTTTCGCTTACACCCTAATCCACTTGCGGAGCTCCTCCGTCGCTTCGAGCATGTAGAACTAGAGCTTCACTACTAAGACACCTCGACTCATATTCCTCAGGACCAGCTGGAGCAGCCCTCATGATCACTCGTCAATCATAATCACCGCCATCGCTATATGGTTTCTCTCTGCAATTTGCGCTTAAGCACCTCGCACGAGTGGCGATAGCTCCCAAGTAGTAGAACAAACTGGCTGCAAGGTCACAGACACGTACAGAGCAGGCAGAGCACCGTAAGTTCAGCGAAAATTTTACAACTCTCGCCGAGAGGTTTGAATAGCTTAGCACGGGATCTGATGCCAGCGAGACTGCTGGGAAGCGTTTGACAGCAGACAACATGCGCCTGCCAGTTGAACGCTGGGTCCTAAGCTGGAGCTGTATGTTGCCTTGGCGAAGATGGTGGAAAAGACTTATCGTGGGAGGTAGACATTGTTGAAATACTCCACGCATATGCGATGAAGGGTAATGCAATAGCTGGAAAGTAGTGTGCCCTGCAAGTGCAGAAGAGAGAAAGTCAGAACAGGCTCGAGCAACTCGACGAGATCATCGAGATATGTGTGGTGGACTGATAATGTTCGAAGGTCACAGCTGATTCGATTTCGGCTATATTGAAGACTTCTATCTTGGTGATGTGTGCGTGCTCTTAGGTGGGCCCGATAACTTGTCTGCATTCACGCGTGCGATGGAAAGAGAATGAAATCGAGATCGTGCGTTCAAGCATGTTGTTAGTTCAAGAGAGAGATGCACATGTCAAGACATAGCTAAGACAATTGATACGGTAAAGGCATGAGGGAGGAGGGAAGAAACAGCTCAGAAAGGCAACGCCGTCGACACTTGCCCTTACCCTAAATGCATTGCAGGGAGTCTCCAGTGCAAGGCAAGGGCAGTACTGTACGAGGTCTATGTAAGTAAGGAGCGCATCGCAACCCGTCCCAGGCCATCAACTTAGGGACAGAGCCTCCGGTCCTCGGTCGTACGGATGTGTACTATAGCATGAAGTCTCGCGTCGTGTCGGCCGCACCTCCCATCTTCACTCGATCCGTGAGAAGCAGTAGCAGCCAAAACTCCACGGACCATTTTGGAAGCCCTTAACTTTGAGGTGAGTTTGCTCAAAAGCTGGTCTTTAGCTTATGGTCTAGCAAACGAGAAAGACCCTTGTCTTTGAGTGTGTCCAGCGCGTCCTGAGGCCGCTACCTTCAACGTCACCATTTGTCATGTTGTCGAACTGCACTTGATGCATATAGAGTATGGAGCGCGAGCCTTGTGTCAAATCCCCCCTTGCGATCCGCACACTCAACCTGCAACGCGTGTACCAGGTGCAATGTCTTGTGCGTCTCCTGAACGAGCCATCCAGCAAAGACTCGCCAATGAGACAACGGCATCTATTTCATTGCCAAGTCCAGACGATGTTGTGCAGGATCGTAGCGCGGCGCCAGTGAAGTCGGCATGCTCGAGCTGCGATGGTGTATTCTGGAGCTGCGATGACCGACTGTGGGCTCTGAAGCCGGAGTCTCCGATGAGCTTTAGACTCTCGCCCTAGCAACAGTAGGCATACCGAACCGGTGACTAAACCGGTGACTGAGGTCGCGGAAGTCCTTCGAGAAGGAGGAATGTAGATCTCTCTCAACGTCCCGAGTATCTGGAACAGAGTATATGGTGTCGCGGCTAGAGCTGAGAGGCTCGTGGATAGTTGGTTCGACGCGCTTCATAGTGGCGGGTCTGGCTGCCAAAGCTCTTGGTGAATCTAAGCTCATGCCTTGTGATCTCCAAGGACCCACCAGAAGATCGGAAAGACAGGGTGAAGCGTTGTTACTTGTCTTCATTGTGAGTACGGCCAAGGTTCATTTCGATATGTCTGACCTTAGTAGGATACCCGGCTGAATTGGGTGCATATGGTGCACCGTGTGCACGACTACATTAGTCCTTCATTTGAAATATTGACGATTGTCTGATCAGTGAGTGGATATCTTTTGCATGGCGTAGCCCTAACTCCGACCTGAAGGTGGAGCACCCGCTGTCGCCCAGGCCAAGGCAGATCTCCTTTGTCCGTGGATCATGCTCGTGGATTACTGGAGTTGTGGCAATATGCTCCACCGGAGGCTGTAGACTGCGCCATGAACATTTTGCTCCGATTCTCCGAATTTCTGGGGCTGAAGCTACTCCAGGCGCCCAACAGCTGCAACACTCCATCTTGAGCTCACCTGGATGTGAACCCAGTTGCAATTCCATGTCTGCAATTTTCTGGTTGCAAAGCGCTCCTCGGAACAGTGTCCAGTCGCCGATAGTCGGCAGCGGATTGATGTGGCTTGCAAAGGCTCGCCACAGTTGCCGTAGCATACAGGAAATGACGATGAATTGCACTAGGGTCCTTGCCAACACGGAATTGTAGCAAGTCTCTGTGGAGTATGCTTAGGAGGTCCCTACGTTGGACAAAGCGTTTTTGACCATGCCATCCCTGAAGGTGTTCGATATTGATCAGTGCGAGGAGGTGATAATTGCGCGCTGTTTCGGTCAAGTGTTTCAAGAATGGTGATTACAGCGCAGGATGAATAGTCCAAGTGAGGTTGCCGCAAGTAGTCCAACCCTGGGAACTGGCTCAGCGAAGCCGTAGTCGTTTCAAACGTCCGGCACAGCTGCCGGCCTGATTTGCTTTTCAACGTGATCGTTGCTGCGTACTGCAGGGTTGAGCCGACTGCGGGAGCGGTTACCAGTGGCCTCTCAGCCAATTAGATCATAGTACTTGGCGTGCTGCGTGAAGGAGATACTGTTCTTTTTTTGGTGCTTACCGGGTGTCGCTGCGCAATTTCCACAGCGCTTCTTGTCAAACCAGTAAGAAGGAAGGTGCAGTTGACCCTTGGAAGCTTACGCACTTGTTGCAAAAAGGTATAGGAAATAGCCAGTGTTCAAACAGGAATGGGTACTTGACTTGACCTCCATTTGTTGGGTTGGCTTGCCTTTGCGCTGGACCGAATGGAGTCCGCGCTGGTCACGTATTCGCTGGAGCCATGCGCGTGCGGAATGTGGCTTGAAGGGTGCCCAGCATTTCTTCCCATCCTGGTGTTTTGCGCTGGTGCATTTCGCAAAGCGCTAGAGATACTGTATCGATGTAACCAAATGACGTCGACGTGGGCACTGGTCGATCCAGCTTTTCAGTGAAAGTTTGGGTGCTCTCAAGACAGAGGGAGCGACTCGATTAGCAGTGACGTGACGAACATTGCTTGCTCAGCAGGCTTAGGGCGATCGCAGATGCATGAATCTGATCTCCAGTGCTCGCTGAAATGGGATAGACAGATATCCGGTGTGAGGTAGTTTGGCAGTATGACGCACGCTCGTTGGCTATGTTTCTTCCTTCGCTCTTTACTTCCCTGCGCATAAGTAGCAAATGTGACGACTCGAGTCACTGGTAATGTTTGTTAGTTTGCAATCCATTTGCAATCCCAACGTTCAAAAGTCAAGCCGTCTTGGCAATGGAGGTTGTAGGCGGCCGGTCTTCGGTGGAATGAGTGCATGGTAGCGACTAGGCAGACTCGACACTGACGGGACGGATCACAATCTGAAAATTGTCGCGACAGTTGAAACGCTCTGACTCAGACCGTGATGGCTCTCGAGGTGGTTAGGAGCAGGGCTGCTTTCAGTTGCTTGACACTATTCTTAGCTTCGCGCTAGTCGCAGTGGAGATGAACCTGAACCCGTGAATTTCTGACTGGGGCCGGCACCCGGCATGATTTCCAGCGCGACAGGCGACTTGCCCAAGCGCATCCGCCCGCACACACCGACACTACGTTCGGCATGCCTGCGATCGACTGCCTATCACTCTCCAAAGCCAAAGCCCTGGAAGCAGAGGCTTGTAACCTTGTGAACCCTCTTCATGCTTCACGTGCAGCCGCCTATGATATCGTCTCACTGTGCGGCTAGTCCGAGCAGTGGCTGCACTGGGGTACCAAGCCAGACAACGTTGTATTCGGAGACTAAATCCTTCACGATGGAGAGGACGGCAAGGCTTTGGTGACACTGCATTCTTGATTCGCCCGGTGTGTGCGCGCTGACAGGGGTGTGAACATGCAAACGAGTTGTCCCAAACGAAATGCTCACTGACTGAAGCTTCTCTTCCAGAAGACCTACCCTGGTAAGCTGCAGAAGAGACCAGCGCTAGTGTAGAGCCTGGCACCACTCACCCGCCCCAAGGCTCACTCGAGCGCCCACTGCACTTGTGAACGGGTTATGCACCCTCTGAACCGGGAAGCAGCAGCCTTGGAGCGGTAACGTATTCAGAAGCCAACGCAACAAGCGTTAGCCTACTTACCCACTGAGAAGATCGCAACTAGCTTTGATGCTGTTTATTGACTACATGCAATCTGGGTGAGATGATGCTGACCTCTTAGACATACAAAAGCTGTAGCTTCTGTCTGCGCCCCAGATCGACAGTGGATAGCGTTCTCCGTCTTGTTGGCCCGTCTCCCTCAGTTTCTATCTTGGTGACAGTAAGGCTCAATCTTACGGACCCATCTTGTACCAGGCACTGCGAGACATTCAACACCGCCACTACCCGCCACTTGCTGCGACCGGTCTAGGAGCTTCAGCCTTATTTTGCGGAGAGGCCCCTGAAACGCTCACAGACTAGAGCTTTGCGTCCCGGACTAGTTGCTGGGAATCCACTTCCCTGTAGCTGGGTCTGTGCTAGAGACTCGACCGTTCTCACTTCACTAGGATTTCCGTCTGGACGCACTGGCCTCCTCTCACACGACTTCCATCCCACATATACTTCGGTTGGTGACCACCTCAAGGCCGCTCTCCTCATCCAGTTGTCACCACACACCTTCAACATCTACCAACCCCACCCAACGCCGCTTACATGATCATGTCATACTACTCACCGGAAGTAGACATTGCTCTACTTGCACCAGAAGAGCATATGGGCGCGATGTCGCCCTTCAGCTCATGTCAATCACCCCCGAGCATCATGTACTCTTCACCACCTCTTCACCAAATGACACATCCTGTTCCTACGACTCTCCCCAGCAACGGACCCATCTATACACAACCACACTACAGACTTGTCTTGAACTCTCCGTACCCACCGCACAGTCCATGGTCCTCCCAGCCGATGCAGATGCCTCCTGTGTCGTCCTACTCCTACCCTCCCTTCACGAGCATGACGGCTGGCCCTGTGATGGCACCAGACACTCAGCTCTTTCCGCAAAACTTCGCTGGACCACGGCAATCAAGATCTCACTCAGCATCGAGCTCTGCGATGGGTCTTCCGTCAAGCGCACCACCGTCAGAGAGAACACCACCGCGCTCCCTGTCTCCAAGCTCACCAGACCTCCGAGCCTATGGCTTTCCCAACAAGAACGGCACATGGTCGTGTGCCTATCCAGGATGCACATCTAGAGCAGTTTTCACCCGGGGCTGCGACCTTCGTAAGCATCATAAGAGGCATAGCAAGAACTTCTTTTGCAGGCACGCAGAGTGCCCCCAAGCTACGGGTGGAGGCTTCTCGAGCAAGAAAGACCTAGCACGACACGAGGCGAAGCACAACCCTGGCGTTTTGTGCGACTGGGCCGGATGCGACAGGGTCTTCAGTCGGGTCGACAATATGGTACGAGTCGCCCATTTACTGCATTCGGTTGAACAGCACGCTGATCATGTTACACAGAGAGACCACGTTAAGAGGATACATCACAAAGCTTCTCGAAAGTCGTCGGCAGCATCGTAGCGAAGCTCAAGCACAAAGCTTTTGCATTGCCGATCGCTGTGCCTCTTACATTTTCACTTCACGACTGAGTTGGGCCATAACAACGAATTCGCATAAAAGCTATCAACAGCATTCGACCAAACTGCGAATCTCGACACCGCAATGACCATCACGCCCATGTAGCCGCTCTACCGCCCTTTTACGATTCAAGATACCCTCGCTTTTCAACATTCAACATTCGCTCAATTGTATACCCGCAGTCGCCGGCTGGCTGCACATTTTGCATTGCATATCCGGGCGTTCACATCACTTCTGTGGAGATATTATACACCCATACATTGGTAGACTCTGTTGGGACAAGAGGTGGATAGACGCATACGGCGGCGCTGCTGCCTAGAATAGCTAGCCCGAAGTCATGTCATTCCGCTTTCTGTTCATTTGCTTCCGACACCGACTTTGTTTCTTTCCCCTGACAGTTTTCACAGATCAACATCATGCCACTCACGAGCACAAAACTTGGAATGCTCTCCATCATGACGATGCTTTTCCCGCCGGCATTCGCGAGGCCCAAATCCATGCCGCACCTAACTATGCCGAACGATCTTTTCCGCATACGGTCTTTGGTGTAAGACCCGCAAAGTACTAGCTGGGGGCCTAACTCTACGAACAAGGCTGACTTGACGTGGGCTCCACCCAACACCTGAGTGGTCGAGACCCTGCAATTGCCATGCTCTAAGTGGAGGGATGCCCCTGGCGAATCATAGCCACGAGTGTGTATTTCCGTGGTGCCTGCGTGCTGCTCCGTCAAGCTCACCGGTTTGGGTGGTCAAAGCAGAATGCTCTGCGAACCAAGGGGACCGCCGGCCCGCTCGCCATCATACGAGAACACACAGACGCGCGCACAAACGCTTGCCGCTTGGAGTAGGTCTTTGTATCGAGCATCGTGGAGTCTCTTCCCGTCTGGCGGATACAAGTTGCACCATGGATCGAGGACAGTGCATCACAACTGTGGTGTCGGTGGTGGCTATGGGAGGTCGGTTGTTTTGAATCAAGACAACAACACAACAACACAGTCAGATCTACTCCGCACCGCATCGGAAGGAATATTACGTTGGATGAGGTCCGTTGGGCCTCTTTCGCGCATGCCAGGTGAACGCCCAAACGGGTCCATCCCGCGCTTCTGTGCCACGCTGTGAAGAGGGTCCATAGCCAATCTTCTCTTTGTTGGTTTGAAACTAGTGTTTGTTCTGCACATGAGGTGGCTGGGGCACTGCGTTGGTACCGTGTTCTTGAGATGCACAACTACATCATAGACGGTCAGCAATCTCTCACGACTGTCAAGAGCAAGTTGTAAAGCGGCATGGCTGGTGAGACGAGTTTAGATTTAAGCTTGACGGCGTCTGTGCCGGGCGGGAATCCTGCCATCGCTGTGACCGCGCCGTTGACGCGACCTTCGGCGGCCGACTTTCACTGGCAAAATGATCAGGGGTGGTAGAAACCCGTAGTAATGGTTACGCTACGCCATGGATACCGGATTAGGAATCATGCTGCGAGACTCACCACATACAAAGACTTTCCCCGAATACACACGTGCTATTGACATTCCACGAATTGTTCCAACCGCCTGAGGTTATAATTGTCAGACATTGCAATTGGGTGCCTGCATCATGCACGTCGTCAATTGACAGTTGCTCCTCTCTTGGAACCTGGGCTTGCTCGTGACTGACTAATTCGGCAATCTAAGCGTTAGCGTGCTGAATTAGCGTATCTGACAAGACGATCTCTGGGTGTCGCACGCCATCACCCACTTCTCCCCCACTTTGCGCTGTCCCCTACTACTGCTCTAAGCGCTTTCATCTTTGGCCCCATGGTAGGTGCAATTTCCAAGATCCTAGACCGCTTTGAGCGATGATCCTTGTGTCATTCGCGACTGCATGCAGGGTGCAGCTTACCATGAGCTTTGGCCGGGTGTCTAGCAGTTTTGGGGAGGGAATGCGATTTGCTGGGCCCTCCATGTGAATGTCCTCCCTCGCGGTATCAAATGACGCGCATCTTCAACACCAACGATTCTACCACGCAGTGTGGATGACTTGTCAGGGTTTTCATTCCTCCCAGGGTTGCAAAATGGCCAATGAAGCACCGGTCGCACGGTATCGACCACCGACCACCGTTTCCGACCGCCGCTCGGAGCCAGACCGCGCCTATACTGCGATACTATGCACTCAGGTCCCGATTGACACCAAGTCCATATTTCTTTGTTGTTTCGTTACCTGCCAATTCTCCTATCACGCAATACTTGCGAGCCGACGATACCAAGGAGAATTCTCCACGAGTCACAAGTAAACCCGGTGGCTCTCACACCTGGTGCATCGAATCCTTCTATAGCTTCTACGCTCTGGAACCATTGGAGGCCATCGAACCACAACTGACTCAACATCAGCGCGGTGCAATATTGAAGCTCCACAGACTGCTGTTTAGCAGCCTTAGCCACATCATGAAAGTGACAGACGGCACGAGACGGCACAAAGCGAGAGCCGACGGACCAGTTCTTTGTTGCGATGGAAACTAACGCGGAATTAATCTTCCCCTCGCGCAGTCTGCTGTTTCCGACCTGTTTCCGAGATCTTCAGTCCGCATCACTCGAGGCGGGGCGCACAGGACCCGACTCTCCAAGGTTGTTCCGCGACCGAGAAAGCTTTGTCTCTTCATCGCACGACTTCCTCTTCTCAAAAACACCACACACAGCGAGAACTCAATTTTTGGAATTACCATCACAAAAGACTGAAAATACGCCCGCCGATGGCCGCAACTGTCTCTTCA
>SWKW01000189.1:0-61106 GCA_011058865.1 Didymella keratinophila
TGGCGTTGTGTTGTTATAGAGCTGAGATAATAGAGGTGTTTTGGTGGTTCGGCGCATTGCGCGAATCCGCGCATTGCGCGCACGGACACGGTAATTCTTCATACCATGTCCAGTGCGAACCATTGACAGTGACACCAGACAGACCAGTTCCGCGCCACAAGCTATCCTACTCATACCTCCTGTCGATTACGTACTCCCCGCTCCTCCATCCATTCAGCTAGTCTTTTTCTTTAACATGTAGTCCCCGCCTCGTAGCGCCTTGTAAACCCCATAAAACCCGCTCAATAGCGCACTGCTTCGGATCACCCTTTTCAATAGCCCCTTCACACCAGTGCCATACTCTTCTTTCCTCCGACCTCGATCTTTGACTTTCTCCCAGATTGATGGTAATCCTGTTGCACCAAATTTGCGTCTTAGTGCATCGTACTTCTCCTCGTCGTAGAGCTGCCACCATTCATCTTCTGTGTAGAAAACTCTTGAGTACAACCACTTGAGTCCGCCAAGCTCGCTTGTCTTCTTTTCCAGCTCGCGATTCGCACGCACGTATTCGACGTCGGAAGATGGATATGGACCCCAAATACCGACATTGATGTACAGGCCGTCGTATGCCCGGCCGTCCTGCTTTTGCCCGCCGACTGGTCCTTCGAATTGCCTTGGATGGCCCATCGACGCTCGGCCATCCTTGCGTAGTGGACACAGCCATAATGGATAGATCCCAAACTTGTCGGCTACGTAATCTACAAACGCTTTCGCATTGCCTGCTGGAAATGCGATGTCTTGGATGATGTATCGATCCGTGTATCCTGACGCGTGCAGAGCATGATACATGATTCGTGTGTGCATGAAGTAGTCCAAGACAACACGGAACATGTACCAAAATGGCACGAAAAAGTGGTGGTAGGCGTACATGCCCATCCAAAAAGCGCCACGATCGTACCTGAACAGGTAGTCTTCGATAGGAACCAGATCGACGGTCGGTGACCTTGGGTTGTTCGAAGGCGAACACACGACTGATCGAGCGTGTATCCAGAACCACTCATTCCAGGGTCGTGAGAAGCGGCGAACTGGTATCTTTGGTGATGATGGCTCTGCAACCAAACGACCTGAGACTACCACTCCCGAGTCTCTTGAGAAGAGTACGCCATCCACATAATCGTTTTCATCCTTCATCGTCTCTGCCTCCAAAACGTTCATAGCGTGTCCGCTCGAAGTTGTTCGATGGTACGTAATCTCGACCCAGCTCTGCAATGGGACAAGCTTTATCTCGAGCAATGTCAATACGCCCAGCGTGCCGAAACTACCTCTCAGTCCCTCAAAGAGCTCGGCGTTCTCTGTCGCCGAACAATTGACGAGCGTACCGTCAGCGAGGATGACCTCGGCCCTGATAACCGTTCGATCAAAGAACCCGTGCTTGAAACTGCTGCTCTCGCCCGCTGTCCCTACGAATCCGCCTCCCACAGTAATACCAGGAAATTCCATCACAACAGGCGGCAGTAGCCCTTCAGCTACAGTTCTGGCAACGAGTTTGTCCATGGGTACATTGGGCTCGACCAGTGCGGTCATTGTGGACGGGTCAATGAACAAGACCTTGTTGAGATGTGACACGTTGATGATCCGGGAACGGTCGAAGTCTGCATGGCGCGTACTATTTGTGCTGCCGTGATAGATGCGGAAGGGTGTCGATGTGCTGTGGAAGTAGGCTACTTTTTCTCTGATCACTTCGACGCATCGCTGGTGCAATCCCCGGTTGGGTCTGGTCATAATGACAAGAAAGAACGTGCTTTTCCACCTCTTTCGCGCGCGTTTGGAGTGCAATCTGGTTCTGGAGCCTCCAGTGGCTGCTTGGTGGCTGATGTTCGTGGCTCGTTCGCGCTAGTGGGCTGTACCTCCTGCAGCATACGTCACCGACATATGTGGGGCTCTGCTCCGGATCTTCCGGCAAGGGCGAACAGCTCCTCGAAGCGTGCAGAACGCGTCGAGCGTGTCCAGGTAGCACATGAGCTCTCAATGCAAAAGTAGCAGTGAAGGAAAAGAGCAATGGCAAATTCGGACGCGACGTTGACTCGACGATTGTCAAGCGCGCTTCTTAGAGGCAATTCTCTTCGATGTTTATTGACACGGCGTTCGCATCCGCAGTCAAACGGCAGGAGGGTTCGATAGCTTGGAGTGTGGAGCAGCCAGGCGCAGCCAGGCGCAACCCTGCGCGCTTATCCAAGACATCAACGAGACAAAGCAGCATGCGCTCTTGATCTCAATCTTTGGCTACCGCATACTTTGCTACCCTTATCCTGTGGTCAACGCGTTGACTTCCCATAGCGCCCTTCAGACATGGAAGAGCACAAGACGACGGTTGCGACGCTTGCATCGCAAGTCAAGCAGTTCAGTACTTCGAGAACGCCCTTCAGGATTTATCATGGCTCGACACTGTCAACGCGGCACTCGCCTCGCCAACGAAACCAAATCATCGATGTTAGCTCGCTCAACCAAGTACTGAGATTCGATAAATCGAGGAAGACGGTCCTAGTCGAGCCGAATGTTCCTATGGACCAACTTGTAGATGCTACTCTTGAGCAGGGATTCCTGCCAAAAGTCGTTATGGAGCTCCCAAATATCACAGTAGGCGGAGGGTAAGTCGATTTGGAGCCAGTTTGACCCGACTGCTATCTCCCAAATTTTCTATGCAGCCAAGTCACGTACGTTGAAGACGCTAACGAAACCTTGACATACAGTTTCGCAGGTACTAGCGGGGAGAGCAGCTCGTTCAGATATGGACTCTTTGATCGCACTGTCAGAGGAGTTGAGATCATCTTGGGCAACGGCGACGTTACCTGGGCATCCGCTGAAGAACATCGAGACCTATTCTTCACTGCAGCTGGAAGTTGTGGAAGTCTTGGAGTCATCACACTCCTCGAGTTGGAGCTCATCGATGCCAAGAGCCATGTTGAATTGGAGTACATCCCAGTCGGTAACACCGACGAAGCCGTGAAACAGCTCAAGCACTATCAGCGGCAGTCAGACGTTGCCTACATGGACGGCATCCTCTACTCTCCAGCAAGCGGTGTAATCATGATCGGCCTCCTCACCAACCAGGCACCTTCCGGTAGGATCCAACGCTTCGACCGCGCATCAGATCCGTGGTTTTACATGCATGCAGAAACCATCCTAAAGTCTCTCGCCCAAACGAGTCAAGCGTTTGGAAGGCCAACCACCCACAAAGAATACATACCGGTCAAGACTTACCTGTTTCGCTACGACCGTGGCGTCTTCTGGTCCGGTCTACGCGCCTTCAAGTACTTCGTCACGCCATTCAACGCCCTCACAAGATACCTGCTCGACCCATTCATGTACAGCCGGACAATGGTTCACGCACTCCACCGATCCGGCATCGCCGCACAAACGATCATCCAAGACTTCGCCGTGCCTTATGCCTCAGCATCGGAGTTCGTCGACTGGACCGACGAGCGAACAGGCATCTGGCCCCTCTGGCTTTGCCCTGTGAAGTCTGCACCGCTGGACGAACGCTCGTTCTCGCAGGGCAACAACATCAAGGATGATATCCTTCTCGACGTGGGGATCTGGGACATGGGACCGAAAGACAGCCACGCGTTCATCAAACTCAACCGTGATTTTGAGCAGAAGGTCACGGAGCTGGGAGGCATGAAGTGCTTATACGCGCATACATACTATACAGAGCAAGAATTCTGGGAAATTTATGACAGGGACAAGTATATGGAGCTGAGAAGGAAGTATCATGCTGAGAGCTTGCCTTCAGTCTACGACAAAGTCAAGGTGGACTTACAGGGCGTTGCTGGTGGAACGGTTCAAAAGAGGGAGCTGGGCTGGGGAGAGTGGGCGTACAAAAGATTCTGGAACACTTGGCCCTTGGGAGGCTTATATGGCGTTGCGAGCGCGACGAAAGGATTTCTGGTCAAGAGTGATTTCTTGTTGAAGAAGTAAGACTTGTCGTTCGAACCACAGGATCCGCGCCAGGAGAGCGACGCCATATTGAAGCACCAACGAGATCTTTGAGACTAGGAAGATGCAGGAGGCCCTCAGCGGTAGCTTGCATGATCTGGTGCAGATTGCTAAGACCACTGAGGAGTTCTGCCTGCTGGAGGCATGTACCAAGCACCCTCCGTGACTTGCTTGACCAGAGCCCTGCCAGTCGATCTTGACAGCTCTGTGGATTGTTTGCCGCGTGTGTTCGACACCAAGACTTCACCTTCCTATTCCTTAAACGCCACGTACACGGCATTGACATGCAATGAAAATCTTTAGCCTCAAGACTACCGAATCTAAAAGCAGCGCTTTCGAATTCTGGATTTGGTTGTGACTGCAAGGGTCCTGCTCAGAACGAGGTCAGTAGTTCGCATATGATTGCTCCACAAAACTGCATGATTCAGTGCGCATTCCTCCCCATTACGTCTGCCTTATAGCTAATTGATGAAAAGGAAGAAGTAGAGCGTTTTGAGCTTGATCAAGTTCTACGAGTATTGGAGAGCTGCACATGACGTTTGCACCTCAGGCTGCTGCCTGCCGCTCGACAACCTAGCTTGAAGAATGTTTTAGAGAACCAAGTCTGTGCCGTTCATAAGATGAGTGATCGCCGCTTCAGCGATTTCATCTCCGCGGTCGCAGGATGCCCCTTGCAGTGTTGCTGGATTGAGAGAGCTCGTTTCTGATTGGATCAAGCTGGAGCTGGAGCTGTCAGAACGGTGCCAAAATGTTTTGCGTGGGCGCGCCTGCAACTTCGTACAAACAACGTCACACGCGTCAACAAGGACACATTGCGCGCTGCAAAACTGCTGCACTGCTGCAAAACACTTCCATAGAGATCGCAGCATCATCATCATCTTGGAACCTGGACCAGCAAACGCGAAAACGCGAGTGAAAGACGCGTCTCGACCCCTGCGTGAGACAGCAAATATCCCGGTTCTTGTGCAGGTTCTACGTCAGTAGCGAGAAGCTGTCCCCAGCCACTTAATTCACCAGCAGCCCAGCGCCCGCGCCCAGTGACCGCGCAGTGATTTCACCAGGCAGCCCCTCTCTGCGCCTTCCACCTTCTTTCAAATCCCATACGAAACCTTCTCGACTAGCACCTTGCGATCATTCCTGCCGCGTTGACAACGCAGTCCACGCTCCATCACGAAAACGCTTGGGCCAGAACGACACGGAGCGCTTGACGATCAGCGTGTCACTGTAGCATCTTTTTGTTCATTGGATAGTAGGTAAGCATATCTGACGCGTCTGCACCGCTGTTCGCGCTCTCTCGAGGCACTGTGACTGACCATACCGAAGACGACACGATAGACCATCGCTACCATGGCTCGCCTTAGCGGCCTTCCTAGCGAGCACCACCACGAAGGGCCCGGTGACGCGCCGCGACGCAGGCGGGGTCGCCCATCGAAGAGCTCGCTGAACAGTAGCCAGAGCACACAGGAAGAGGTTGTAGTCACATCAGGCAAGCGCGCCGCCTCGCCGCTCGCGTCCCAGTCACAGTCGAAGCGCACAAAGCGCGTGCAGACGATCATCGAGGAGGAAGACGAGGATGACGATGGCTCCTCCCAGCTCGAGCAGGAGTTCCAGCAGTCGGTTACGCGTACACAGTACCTGCCTGCCGACACAGTACCCACAGAGATCCAGTCTTCGCCCATTGTTCGCCGCACGCGTCGCGCGTCAGAGCCCGTCGTGGCCGCCTATGATGAGGACGATGAGCTCGCTGGACCTGCCACACAGCCTCTGCCAGGTCTCACACCACATCTGGACCGGATTGGAGCCTCCCGGGCCAAGTTCGCGAGCCGTCGCCGCGAGCGCATGTCTATGCCTGCGCAGCTACACGTCGAACGCGTCGATGACTACGATCTCAACGGGCACCGCTTCCAGTACGCGCCTCTCACAGCTGTACTTGACGGCCGCACCCGCCGTCGCCTCCGCCGCAGCCACCTTAGCCAGGAGGTCAACGAGATCGAGGACAGCCGGAAGCGGGGCAAGAAGCAGCTGTTGGAGCTGCGCCGCGAGTTGAAGAAGCGTGACGATAAGATTCAGGATCTGGAGTTCCGCCTCGAGGCCAGCCGCCTGGGTAATATCCACATGAGCGACGCCGACCACGATGACCTCGCCCAGCAGCTAGACGATGCCCGCCGCGAGCTCGACGAGCTCCGCAACAGCGCTCAGTACATGGGCTCGAGCGACCGCGACCTCAGTCGAGAGCTCGATGGCTCCGCTGAGCCTTTCGAGAACGAGGATGATGATGATGACTTTATGCTCGTCGAACCCACAGAGCTCAACATGTCCCAGGAACTCGAGATGGAGTACGCACCCAATGGTCCCTACGCGTCACGCGTATTGGAGCTGTCGCAAGAAGTCACACTCGAGCACCTGCCGTCCATCAAGCATCTTCGCGTCGATGAATTGGACGATGACAAGGAGTTGACACCGCAGACTATCCACGACCAAGCCGTCGAGCGTTACGAGCGAGAGATCCAAAGGTTGATGCAGGAGACAGCCGAAGCCGTCGGTGCCCTCCGTGTTATCACGATCGAAGTCCAAAACCTGGGCTTCTTGAAGCGCGGTGCAAGCAGTGCAGACATCCTGAGCACCCTGCGGACAGGCTTTGCTGAGCTCCGCACCGCCATAGAGAAGTACTTCCCCAATGAGACTGAGGGCATCACCAACGAGCAGCTCCTCCGAAAGATCCCTAAGCTTTTCAACGGCATCTTCTTTGAATTGAAGGAGAAGACCGAGATCGCCCAAGCCGCTCAAGACACCGAGGTCCTGCTGCGCCGCCAGTATGAGGGCGTCCTGGACTTGCTCGGCGAAGCTGAGGAACGTAAGGTTGAGCTTGACAAGAAGGTCTACACACTGGATAAGGGCAACGAGGAGAAGCAGCGCACCATCATCGATCTCGAGGAGCGTGTGCAGACTCTGACAGACTTGACTGAAGATCAGGAAGCGGACATGAGACAAAAGGACCTTCAGAACGACACACTTGTGGAGCAAGTGCAAGAGAAGGACATGGACCTCGAACGCCTCCGCGAGTCTCTCGAGACCTACCGTACCGACGTCGAGACGCTCACGCAGACCACCATCGAACTCGAAGCCGAATACAAGGAGCGCATCGAGCGCATGGAGAGAGAGCATGCTGACATTGTCGCCGACCTTCAGGCACAACTTGGCGTCGAGCAGGAGGGTCGCGAAGCTGCTGAGGATGAAGCAGCTCAGAAAACTGAGTTCATCGAAGAGCTGCAGGGCCGTGTCGACTCGATGGAGGCAGATTTTGCTGGGATCGATGCCACTCTCGCCGACCTTCGCGAGAAGCTCGAGCAAGAGACGGCTGCCCGTTCCGTCGCCGAAGCAGAGAATGAGAAGCAGGTCGATATCATCTACACCCACACCAACACCATCGAGAACCTCACCGAACAGGTCAACGACCTCACCGAGAGCCTCGAGCAAGCGAAGGTCAACATCATTGCAGAGCGCGAGCAGCGCGAGGCGACCGAAGCTGCTCTCGACGAAGCCAACGACAAGATCGAGGAGCTCAACGATAAGGTTCACCAGCTCGGCATCCAGACCAACGAGCTTCGCAGCAAGCTATTTCAGGTCCAGCAGGAGAAAGAGCAGGAAGTTCTTGAGCAGCAGGCCGCAAATGAGGAGCGTGAGGCCGAGTTCACTGAGCAGCTCAACGCCGAGCAAGAGCTTCGTGAGGGCGCACAGCAAGCTATCGTCGACCTGGAGAAGCAACTCGTTACTCTCCGCGAGTCTCTCGCCACATCTGAGGCCGACCTCGTCAAGATGACGGAAGCTCGTGATCAGCTTGAGGAGGACCGCGAACTCCAGACCGGTAACCTCAACGGCGAGCTTGCGGAGCTGGAGACCAAGTACGCTGCGCTGGAGAGCACGACCAGCTCGGAGATAACCTCCCTCCAGGCAGAGATCACGGACCTCACCAACGAGATTGCGCGCAAGCAGGCCGAAATTCAAGGTCTTACTGAGCGTTTCGTCGAGGCTGAGCAAGCACACGAGGCAGAGAAGGCTGCATTGGACACGAACATTGCAACTTTGGAGCGTGACCTTGCAGAAGCACGAGCAGACAATGAGGCATATCGTAAGGAGAACGAGTCGCTGTCTGACCGCGTCGGTCGTGAGGCAGTTGAATTGCTCACCATCACCAACGCACACGCCGATGAGGCTGGGGCTCTCAAGGTTGTCATCGAAAACCAGAACGACACCATTTCCGAGCTGCAGAACCAAAACGCGAACCTCAAGACTGAGCACGAGAGGATCCTCGTTGACAAGGATGCCCAGATCGAAGAGTTGCACCTGCTTGCTGATGACCGCGCTGAGAAGCTCGTCCAGGTCGAAGCTGCACGTCTCGACGTGGTCAAGGAGTTCGCCAAGTTCGAGCAGGATACCCGGGAAACCATCGACCGCATGACACTCCAGCAGCGCGTTCTACAAGAGCAGAATGAGGCGCTTGCCGAGGACCTCAAGAAGCGTGGCGCCGACGCTATCGCTGCTGTGTGCGCCATGAAGGTCAAGGGCCTCGAGGTCAAAACCACTGGCGTCGATCTGCACCGTGTTGCCACAGGCAAGGTGGGCAAGATCACCGAGAAGGTCAAGGTTGGCAAGAAGAGCAAGAGCGGCAGGAAGGTCGCAAAAAGGCAGTGGGACAGCGGCTTTGGTGTCGACGAGAACGTCGAGGAGCAGGAGATTGACGGCGCTGAGATTGGCGAGGCTGCTTAGACAAGACATGTCTGAGCAGGCCGTGCGTGTACTTTTGCTTGAACATGGGTTTTTGAGCTGCTCATGCAGTATTTCTTGGATAAATTTGTTTGGATATTCGCACAGGCTGTTGGGTACGACCATCTTTACACGACTTGATGATGGCACTTTCTGGTTGAGAATTGTTCGCTACACTGTAGCTACACTAGGGTAGGGTTTGTTTGCATAGCGCGGCGTGTTCGGTTGGATACGGACAGTTTGTAAAACGGGTATTAGGTAGTGTGAATAACCTCATCGTCATCTTATCAGCTCCTTCCTCTCGTTGCGTACATGCGCTTGCTGGTCCTGCCTGGTCAAGACCGCGTATGAAGCATCTCTTCATCAGTTCCCCAGACCTTCGTCCCAACACACATTCAGGTTTAGTCTGATCCCACGCCCGAGTCAGTCATGCCTGTAGAGCACAGTCTATCGTTCGATCGCAACCTCCTTATTACTACACCTAATTCCATACACCTACGAACACCAGCGGGCGACAAGACTGTCTTTGAATGCGAGAGCGACGATGGCATCGTCAATGCTTGCGCGGCGCCTGACAACAGCAGCTTGCTGGCGATCGCAGACAGTCACGGCGTCCTGTTACACGACGCAGCACAGCCTCGGAACAGGAAACACAAGCTGAAGGGCGGCGGCGTAGGCAGCAACAACCTGGGAAAAAAAATATGTAGATGACGCTGATACGGGCGACAGGACACTCCACGGTTGATTCATTTCTCGCCAGACTCGCATACCCTGTTCTTCAGCACCGCGCTCAACAACTCAGTCCACACATTCTCACTGCCGACCGGCGACCTACTATCTCTATCGCATTCGCACCTCTCACCACCGAGCGTCCTAGCGGTATCGAGCAACGGCAACTTTCTGCTTTCTGCCTCAGCTTCGCCACCCACCGTATTGATTCAAGATATTCGAAGGGCTGGCGCTGCTGCGGTAGACATTCAGCGTCCGGACACGTCCTCTGCTGTCACCTGTGCAGCGTTCGAGACCTTCTCTGAGGCGGTTGACCCGTCATTCAGTCGATTTGTACTTGGCTTCAAGGATGGCACTCTGGCATTGTACAAGATGACTCTACCCTCCCTCAATCGAAGCCAAGCCTTCTTACGGGACGATCAGTCACTGGATAGCCGATTGCGACCATTCAGTCTGGGTGCCATGAGCAAGCTCCACAAGGCAGCAATGGGTGGCGTCATAGCGGCAGCTTTCATACCTGGCTACACATCCCGAGTCGTCAGCATTGGACATGACGGTCGATGCAGACTCGTCGACTTCGCAGGCGGCGGCCAGAAGCTCAGGACTTAGCATGTCTCTAGTCCAGCGACTTCATTGTCAGTCACTACAAATGGACCTGTCACTTCGCGAGGTCGACGGGACAGCGCTGTCTTGTTCCAGGGCGACGCTGTAGACGATCGCGAGAAGACATACGAAGGCTTCGAGACAATGATTGCGGTGGGCACACAAGCGGGCAAGGTGCTAGCGTACGACGTGCTGGGACTGCTTATACACGAGATCGTCATGAATAAACCTATCCGAGCGGTCGCGTGGGTTGGCGATATGTCTGCGCCGTCCATCCTTCCTGCGAGGAAGTCGCCGCTGTCGCCTGAGCCAGGACCGGTCATCAAGAAGCTGATGGAGGAAGTCGGTAAGGTGAAGGACGAGCCACTGCAGCCCACGGAACCAGAAGACGAGCCGTTGGGGACATTAGGGAATGCACGCGCACCGGATATTGACAGGAAGTCAGCAGTCTCATTCTCTACACCAACTCCACAGCCCTGTTTAACCTGGCAACTACCAAATGGCACGCCAGCCGCAACCGAGAAGTACCACCTAGTAGCGCCATCGTTCAAGCCTAAGCGGTCCAGTTCCAGGTTCTCTGAGATTATGATGTCTGGTGCTCTGCCTACGTCATCAAAGCCACCTACAAAAACTGACTCTACGACTGGCTCGAGCCGATTTGATTCATCGGCCGTACATGTACGTCGTCAACCCCGAGTCAAAAAAGCTCCAACTGTCTCACCACGTCGGCCACGGCGAGTACGTGCGTCTAGATCATCGTGTTGCTTACTGCGAAGTTCCGCATCATCCAGTCAGGACTTCTTCACGCCGGTCTCAACTCGCTTCTCGTCAGTTCGTGAGGCTGACAGTAAGAGCGAGGCAGCTCAGCGCACGAGTGAGCCTCAACTAGCCGTCCGAGCGAAGAGAAACAAGGCACTGCGCATCTCAAGTGGCGACAGTTCTTCATCGTCTGAGTATGAACAGGGCAACAGAAAACGGACAGTTGCGCGCTCAACGGGGAGGCTTGACCTAGCTAAAGCAAAGTTGTCTCGACCCGCGGCAGCTGTTATAGGCCCTCCTGTTCGCTCTGCATCCTCGAGTGCAAACGCGCCTTCCTCATTGCGCAGTATCTCGCGCAGCTACGACTCGATGCCTTCATCAGGTCCGATGCTGAACCGGCTTGCGTTCCAGGGGAACGTGGCGAAGCAGTCGCGCGCGACGAGCAAGAAGCGCAAGCTGGCGGACATCTTTCCGGCACCAAAAATTGCAGGCTCTTCCTCACATAGCTTCTCGAGCAGTCTCTACTCCCGACCGAAGTCTCGCGTGTTTCGCAACCGCTCGAAAGCGCTCGACGGTGGCGCAGATGCCATGACTCCGCTTCAAAGCCCGATCAGCGCACCGAGAAGGAGCTTCAGCTTCGAGACTGGCCTGCACGAAGTCGAAGCCGTTGCCGAACAGCGGTACGTGGCTGCGAAGAGGTCGGAGGTGTGGACTGGCGGCAAGCGCTCGGAAATCAGCCGCTTGCGCACCGATAACGAAGCGTTGCAACAGCAGATCTCGAGCTTGCGGGAGGAGTTTAAGACTCTGAAAGACGTGTTACTGCAGGCGGAGACTCATCGGCGGTGGGAGGCGCGCGTGTCGTGACCTTGTATACGTTCCAAAGTCCGGAACCAAATTCATATCCACCTCTTGATACTCCAAAACGGCTTCTTCTCCTCATCTTTCAGCGTCATCTTATCCAGCATCAAACTATTTCCCCTTGCCCCGGTCATACCCATCTCCTCATCTCCCCTCTTACTCGTCCTTGACCCACTTCCGTACCCCCAACTCGCCCTCACACTTCCCCCCTTCTCCAGCGCCCTCAGTGCGCGCTTCCTCTCCTTCCGTTCCCTGTCCCATCTGCGGAAGCCCTTCCCCTCACTGCCATCTGGCCGCTCGTCATCAGAGATAAGATCGTGCGCGATGCGCCAACTCAGGTATGTCTGGAACCCCAGCAAGAGGAAGATGAGGATGAGCACGATCAGAATCCCAAAGGTGAGGAACAGGAAGAGAATCGTTTCTTCGGAGTGCATGTCGCCCTTCTCCTTGTCGCCCATGGCTTTGTCGAAGTCGAAATTTGGCGGGGGGTGGTCGAAGGGGTTGTGCGGTGACGGTGGTGGTGGTTGCGGTTGTGCGCTTGAGCTCCGAGCGAGGAGGTGGAGTGTGATGGCTGCGTGCTGCAGACTGCGTATCTTCATTTCGAACATCGCGACTCCCATTCCTTAGTATCTATTGCGATGTACGAGGGCTGTGCATGAACGTGTCGAGCCGCGCGTCGCAGTTATGTGGCAGCTGTCACTCAGCATGTAGGAAAGGGAGAGGCGTGTGTAACGTGTTTCGCCCTTGTTTCGGGTTCATGCAGCCACTTTGCAGCTGTAAAAGGGAGGTGCCGCAGGGTACCGGCAGGGCGCCGGGAGAGAGATGGAGATCCCAGTGACATGACAGGATCTAGAACATCGCAATATTGATCCGATGGGTTGCATCCTTCGTTGATATTGGAAGCTCGGCGCTTCTCCACATTTTGGGAGGAATACCGAGGAGCGGATGGTGATCAGGATTAAACCGGAATGGGATCGGCGAACGGTGCAAGGGTTGGAGTTTCGCGATAGTTGTGATGCACTATCTGCTATGCAGACATGGCAGGTGTGCAATAATCGCAATATAAGCTTTTCGTTCATATGTCTAGGATGTGATAAGGATCGTCTACTTCAGCTTCGCATATTGCTTTCCCCACTTCTCCGCGATCTCCTCCTCTGTGAACCGCCTGGTCTTCCTCTTCAGCATCTCCACGCGCTCCTCCATTGTCATCTTCATCTGCTCGCCCATCGGGACCAGGCAGCGCGCCAGGTGCTCGTAGTTCTTGCTCAGCAGTGTAATAGTCAGCATGAAGTAGTCAATGTTGTAGAAGACCAGCGCGTGCTCATCCGAGTACTGCTGCTTCTGCGACAGGAACGCGACGGGATGGTCCCGCCAGTGGCGGAGAGGATTGAGGTGATGCGAGGTGTGGTACCCGTCGTTGTAGCAGTAGCGATTGCTCTGCAAGTTGATCAATACAAGGGTATTTCAAACAGTAGGTGTAGGACTTACAGGTGCATCAATCAGGGTGATGCTGGAACGGAAGTCGGAGTCCGGCTCGATCTCATCCACGAACGCGTGCTGGCCCCAGTTGCCGGTCATCAACGCAATGCGCATCAGAGCAAGCGGAATCAGGAAGACAAAGATGGTGGCGTTGGGGTTGACAAACCTATACATGCTGTACAGGAAGATGTAGTTTGCAATCTCACAGCCTCCAGCCTTTAGCGCAAGACTGGTTTTCTTGTTGCGCAAAAAGTAGCGCGGCAGGTCGAACCAGATAAGCAAATAGAAACGACCAACATAGTGCAAGAAGTGCAAGATGCTGTCACGCTGGTACCGAACGGTCGAGGACAGATCGTTGGGTCCGTTGCCTTCGATGTGGTGGTGCTTGACGTGATGGAAGAAGTAGGAGTTCCAGGTGTGTCCCATCAGCGGGTCGAAGATGTACGGGAAGACGGTGTCGATAAGGGCGTACTTCTTGTTTAATACACCTCTCATATGGATGTGTTGATGCATGAGTAGGGTGTAGGGACCCATGTAGTAGAGCTGAACAGCTGAATGGAGCACACCATGCCACCAGTGAAAGTTGTAGAAAAGGTACAACGCAGAAGGGATGCTTGTGCAGAGGTAGGTGAGAAGATGTGTGATCATGATCACGTCAGTCTCTGTTCGGACGATGCCCTTCGCCCAGTTCACGTATGGGTCGATGATCCATTCACGCAAAATGGGGTTTTTGAAGTCTGGTAGATCCCAAGCGCTGAAGACAGTAGTCTCGAAGACTTCTGATTTAGGGTTGTTGACGTTCTTTAAGTAAGCGATGGTCTGCTGCTCGCTCTCTTGTGTATCTAAACCATGTCAATTCATGAAGACGTATGAAAGCTCATTACATCTTACCTTCTGGGGAAGGGGATACAAATTCCGTACGCTTGGTGAGAGAATCATCAGACTCTTCTGCAGCGTCAACAGACGCCACTCTGGGCTTCGAGTCGACCTGCTCATAGTCCTTCTGCAGGTGAGCCAAGACTAGCTTGTCCGCAGCTGTCAGGTCGGCAACCGGTGGGAAGTGGAGTTTGCCCATGCTTGGATCTGATAAGATATGGTGTCGATTCGCCGACACTGTGGTACCAGAAATTTGTTGATCCGCAAGCGCTCGACCACACGCAAGTCAATGGCTGGCCGGGAAGACAGCAAACGAGGAACACAGATGAAGGGACTGCTCCAAGGAAGCTGCACGTCAGAATGAATGAGTTGCAGAGCGTGGGTTGGAGGACACCTGCGTTCGAAACATCGGTGTGGAGGGCTCAGGGAGGTGGCGAGACAGGGTCCATGCACGACACGCGGAAGCTGTCTAGCGTTGAAAGACAAGATCGACCAGAGCAAGGACAACGCCCGGCCAGACCTTAACATCGTGCCTGCGCCTTTGCGCATTCCACGTGCTTGTGACATGCGAGACAACAGGCTTAATTGACGTTGTATTCTCTTATGATCGTTGCTGGTCACGGGAGTTTATCGTTCCTTCTTTCCCTCGGTTCGCCGACAGTCGCACCGTGCCATTGCCTGCAGCGGGCTGTTCCTCCACAAAATGCAGGTCAATGCTATGATGCTGATAGCGAGCATGAGTAGAACGGCGGCCAAGATGTAGATGCACAGCAGTGTTCTAAGTGGTAGAATGACGCGCTGGTCAAAGGACACCATCGTGGCGTGATCGCTAGGAGGTCAGCATGCCCCATACGAAGGTTGCTGCGCGGTGCACTTACGAGCTGAGAGCAAGGTACTTGTTGGTGGAAGGAGATGGGCGAGATTCTAACTGATATGATTGTGCAGGTGGGGAATGCAGGGTCGTGAACAAGGGCGGTGAACAAGGAACCACTCCAAGCACAATGGCATCAACTCGTGTTGCCTCATCCATTGCTGCAGCTGTCCTTCGTAGGTCGACGACTACTCCCGCTTCCTTCCATCGAGCTTTTGGAGGTCGCGGTGCGCAATCGCCTGTCTGCGATCCTTGGCCCACAGGACGTAGAAGAACCCGCCTAGTGCCAGGGCCAGAGTCACAACGCTGAACGCAAGCTAGATACCAATGAACCTGATCGCGTAGATTCCTTCTTGCAGTAGAGCTTCTGTTGCAGGTGGAACGATGATGCGGTGCTCAACGACCCTCAATGCCTGAATTGCTTCTCGGATGAGAGCCTCCGTTGCCGGTGCCAGGGCGACGCGCTGTTCGATGCCCGCCTTCAACAGGTAGATCGCCTCACGAACAAGGAGCTCTGTCGCAGGCGGCATGACGAAGTGCTGTTCGAAATAGAGGATAGTGGTGTTCTGTCAAAGAACGTCAGAATATGCGTTATTTCACAACCAATCAATGATTGTTACACGCACTTGTTCTGGACCTTCGCAGGTCAGCGCAGTTCACAGAGGTAATTGTTGAAATTCGAGCGGCGGATTGTAAGGTGAGAAGAGTCAATTGGAGGGTTGTCCGGGGAAACAAAGTCATACGTTGGGCAGGCAGGTGAAAGTAAAGGCAGGAAACGGAACCTTGCAGTTCCACAGGCATAAGTTAGGCACATCTCCGTTACGGAAGAGCAAACAAACAGCTTCGAGCAAGACCAACGCTTCGATCCCTAGTGTGCCTATCAGTAATACAGCGGCCTAAAGCTATTCCAATATATCCCCTGTCATCGCCTTAGACTGCTATGGAGAGTTCATATAATGTCGACGTCTATCATCCTTGAGGAGCTCTCCCAGCGTCTCGGCAATATCGTCAAGCTTCTTGCTCAGTAGAGGGCCGCCGTCTCGTTCGGCGAGCTGAGACACCGTATACGAAAGTGTGAGTAGTCGGTCTTCGAGGTTAGCGCAATCCTTCCTCCAGCGCAGCATCAGGGCCACGGCCACGCCGGCTGTAAAAAGGGCTTCAGTCCACGATTATGCAAACATGATTATGTGTGAAGGGACATCCAGCATGGCAGACACTGAAATATCAATGCTTGAGGGAGGGGTCTCAGAATCCATCTCAATGGTGAACCTGCGAGTGAGTGTCTAAGACATGTGTCCTGGCAATCTTGTCAACGGCGACCTGGTGGTTTGTTTCCGTCTCGTGATGCGTTAGAGCACTCATTGCCCATCCTCGTCGACCAAGTATCGATCACCATCGTCCTCGAACTCCACTTCCACCCCGTTAGATGTATCTCGAGGCTTCAGCCCAGCCAACGCAGCCTGCCAGTCTTCGTTGTTCTCCAAAGACAGCATCATATCTCTCCGCCAACGAAGCAACATCCAGCACATGAACAAGATGGTGAAGGCCTGCGTCAAGACCAGCACAACCTTGCCCTTCCAGGTCTTCACGTTGGGTCTGGTCAACACGCCAACTACATCGTCCACCAGCGCAATGTATGCCGCCCTCCAAATCATCCTGTCGAGGAACATGAGTACATAGCCCAGCCCTGACGGGACTATGTACATCAGCGCCGCATTGATGGCAATCAATGTCACATGCACAATGAACTCGCTGCGCCGCTGCTTCGTTCCCGCAGGCCTCTCAGCGATGGCGATGCTAATGAGGTAGCCGGTGAGGAAGTCGGCGATGAAGAACTGGAGGTTGAACGGCGTGCCGTACAGCCAGCGGTATGTGAAAAGGATCGCGGCGCGGTATATGTCGCTCTTGCGCGAGAAGCGGACGGCTTGTTGTGGAGTCGGCTCGGGGCGGTCGGGCGGGTAGAAGAAGGACGCGAGCCAGTTCGTCGGTATAGCGGATAGGATTATACAGAGGATGGTGCGTGGTATACCGTCAACCGGCGAGCCAAATGTCATAAACAGGGTGACGGTGATGATGGGGAAGTAGAGGTGAGCGGCGGTCCGCCATGCTGAGTATGTGGGCGCTGGCGGCGAGGAGGGTGCAGGCTTGTCTTCGGTACCCTTGGGAGGAGTTTGTGAGCGCTCGGCTTGTCGATGATCCTCCATTGCGACGTGCTGCGCATTGATGCTAAGAGAGAGCAACAGGTGTACAAGCTTCTGCCGAGAGAAACGCGCGATCGCGTCATCACGTGGGGGCCTATCTTCGTTCGACAGAACTCAACTTCCATCTCTAAGTACACACACACACACACACACCATCGCGAGTTCGATCATAAGTCTGGCGGCTATCGGTTCTCTCCGGAAGAGAGCTTCTGAGATGTAGTGTGCGGTCGAACATGCCAACATCGCACCTTCCACCATTTGCCACGGCTCAGGCACGCGTAACCTCATACATCACGCGTGAGCCATTGTTCGATTGCCAGCTTTGTGCTATCCCGTTATGGTTGTGCCCGATCATCGAAGTTCTTTTACGAAACAGCCAGATCAATACGCACGCGCGCATGGACAAGCTAGCAACCGCGAAAAATCTCAGTATGAAGTTCACGGCGCCCAATGACCTGCCTGTATGACGCTGCAACTTCCGCGTTTCAACATGCCAATGACTTGCAACGGCGTCGCGGAGGCATGCTTGCGCTGGTAATGGAGTTTTGTTTGGGGGCTTGCTTTGTCCGAAGGTGAGGGCCAAACCAGCCGCCCATACAATCTGCACAGCGATGGCCTGGTCATTGTGGCAGAAGGGACTGCCAGAGTTGGTCTAGTTCATAAGACTGCACAAGAGTATTTCCATCGCAAGCAGTTAATTTGATTCGCCAGGCTTGGTCTGTCGTCACAGAATGTTCCAATTCCGTTGCCATGATCGCTATCCGCTGTGCGACTTACCTCGCATACAATCGCGGTACATCAGTGGTGGAAGCCGATTCTCGAAGAAGTTTCTATGCGTATGCAGCAACTTTCTGGGCCTACCACACCGGCAAGGCGCAGATCGTACTCCAGCTGGTGATGCCGGCTTTAGAAAGTAAAAGCGCCCTTGACAGATGGACATCAAATTATCGTTTGCAAATGCCATGCATTGGACCCGCTTCTTCAGGAGATGGTTACCACCAATTAGGACGATGCAGCGCTCTCCATGTCGCTGCGTACTGTGGTCTTACGACGGTGGCGGTCGACCATCTTACCCGCTACTCAAATCCAAACACAGTTGCCACTGTCGAGTTCATGAGTCTACCGTGTCATCACGATTACTTCAACCGTGGCGTGACAGCGTCGATGATAGCAACAGCGAAAGTGCACGAAGCTCTGGTTTGCCCAACTTCATCGCTGATCATACAGACTACAAGACGCTAATTCCACCCAATGATGCCCTCTGCGACGGTCAAAGGCCCCTTCATCGACCCCGTCATGACCGACACTCGTCGCCCGATGATACCGTCATTGCCTACACCCAGGTCTAGCTTTTGCGGCAGATGCATCGTCGATGCCTCATTTGACTCTAATGAGAAAGAGTAGAATGGCGGTGTCTGAACTGGGGAAGCGGTGCCTGAAAGGTCGCCGTCGCGGCTGCAAGGATCGTCAGCAACAGCAACAGAGTGAGCTTTCAAATCACCTACTGAATGACAACCCAGTGCTTGTCTTTTTGCGCATCGTCGTCCCAGCCTTGCATTTCCACGCTAGTGCCTGGCGCGCACAGCTGGTTGTGGAAGAAGAGCATCATGTCGTCGGTGTTTGACCTGCGCAGATGCTGTGTTGGTCTGAGTACAGCTATCGAGCCTCCTTGGCTGATGCGACTTGAGTTGCCGTTGCACATGTTGTTTTCCTAGAGCGATGTAGGTGACAAATTGGGAACAAATAGGGATCTAAGTGAGGCTGGGTGAGGCAAGGTATTGGTGCAGCGGAGATGTATGTCAGTTCTGACAGACAGACAGAAGGCGCTGTTCACGTTTTTGAGGGACAGCTGAAGGTCACGGACATTTGTCGCGTGTTTGAGGGTTGCGAGCGAATGCGCCTCTTTGAGCATGTTTCAGGAGAGTACCTGATTGGCCAGATTCACACGCTAGGGCCACTACGGTACTCCGAGCATCAGCACATCGCACCAAGGTACAGGACCCTGCCCCGCATATAGATTCAGAACGAAGCAGTTGTCATTCTTAGATATCTGTGGTACCTAGATCGAGGCCTTGAGGACCTTGAAAGCGTCTGCGCGAGAACCAAGGAAGCGGTCTTCTGCGGTCTTCCAGTTGATGACTTTCCAGATATTCTGAACATAGGCAGCTTTGCCATTGAGATACTGTGCAAAGTCAGTAGCAGATCCACAGCTCTAGGGAAGTGCTTACCTGGAGGTAGTACGCATGCTCCCACATGTCGACGCCAAAGATCGGCACCTCGCCCTTGCCAACGACAGGATCCTGGTCCCTCGTTGTGACAATGGCGAGTCTCTGCTCCTTGCCGGTCTCGACCTTGATCAGCCAGCCCCAACCACTGCCCTGGATGCTGAGCAAAGCAGCGTTGAATGCCTCCTTGAACTTGTCCTCGTTTCCCCATGTGGCTTCGATTTGCTTCACAAGCTCAGGCGCAGCAGAGCTCTTGGCTTCGGCTGAGCTGGCGGGTGCAAGGTTCTGCCAGAAGAGTGAGTGATTGATGTGGCCGCCGGCGTTGAACTTGATGCCTTGCTGAAGAGCAACTTGGGATGTGATGTCTGATGTATGTACCGCCTCTGCTTGTGTCTTAAGAGCAGCGTTCAAGTTGGTGATATACGTCTGGTGGTGCTTGCTGTGGTGCAGCTCCATAATTTGAGCGGAGATGTGGGGTTCCAATGCCTAAAACTCTGTCAGATCTCTACTAGCTGTGAGCTCAGGTTCGAGACAGCTTACATCGTATGCATATGGCAGCTTAGGCAGCGTGTACTGTGGTGCAGACATCTCTCCGAATTCGAACGGCTGTTGTTCTGAAGCAAGAATGTTGGTTGCAGAAAGCAGAGAGGCCAACAGAACCGACACAGCCGAAGTGCCCCGCATGGTTGCTACGTATCTGACGTGCTTGACGGTTTGTCAGATGTCGACTCCAACAAGGTGCTCGGTGGTGATGCCGTCCCGATCGGGCCTAGTCTCTGGAAACTGCCTCAATTGCACGCGATTACACGCAGAGGCGCGCGGACACGCCCTCGAAGAGCTTCGCGTTGTTTACTTCAATTACAAGGAGATTGAGAAACAAAGAAATATTCTGGGACCCGAGTTCTGATGTCGCGAAGCTGTCCTCGGTCGGTAGAGGGTAGAAGCCGCAGCCCGACGAGCTAACAACACGTGGACTGCAGCTGGACTTCGAAAGACGCTGACAGGCGGGGCAGGCTCGACGTAGATGCGTATTCAGTCTACAAGACCTGTGACAGATGAGGCTGCGGAATGGATGTGCGAGCCAGTCGAGACAGCTGCCTGAAAGTCTGAAGCTGGAGGAGAGAGCGTGGGGAATGGCATCCAGGTGCAGTTGGAGCCGCCGCGTGAGAGGCCCGCGCTTTCCAACCCCGCGTCAACACCACAATCGCTCCGACGTTGCACTGTCATAGCAACTGCCGCCTTCAAGCTGAGCATTGGATATATCCTTCTTGGAAGTAATGCGACATGTATGCTCGACCCCCTGCTCCTGCATGGCCCCGACGGCGTACGCTACGAAGTCGCCATCGGCGCAAGCGTGGCACTCATGGAAGCACCCGACTGCAGAATAGTGATGAGCGGCACTTTGCGCGTAGGCTGGATCATTTTGCGCAAACTCAGGCTGAGCGAACCGAATGAAAGCGCAGTGTCACACGGCAGCTTAGTCGTACAAAGCAGGCTGCCTGCGCGAAGCCGCCGACCACCAAATGACCGTATAGTCTACTGTTCACGCTACATGATGCAGAATTCCTCATGTCCATACTGTCCCACTGCAGTAAGCTCGACCACTTCTGCAGATGTCTTCCTTCGAAGGCCTGCGTATTTTTACGATCCCTGTGCAGAATGCGATCTGGACGTCCATCAACAACACGATCTTTGTGGTCCTTGTCGAGATCTGAGGCTCAGACATCTACTCAAATGCATCAAAGCTTATGACTTCATCCATGTCGCATGTACCTTCAATAGCGTTCCTCCAAATGACCGCTGTCCGCTTTGTCGATTGATCCACCGCTGTAAAGATACCCGGGAGGACAAAGCAACCTTGGACGAGACAACACACTTTTGTCGACTTCAACATGGAGGATGGGGTGGCCTCTGGTTATATCCATACGATTGGCGGCTGAGTCAATGGTAATTTGACACAGCTGTTCATCGAAGACTCTCAAACCAGTGTGGAATCACCAAAACTCGCGTCGAGTGAGGAGTAATTCTGACGCCTTCAGGTGTCATTCCTGAAGCCGTCCGTCCGGACGTGTCCTGGTCATGAGCCCAAAAGAACTCGCAAACTTGTCTGAAACACCATATTGGATGCCGTCCACAGCGTGAAGTCGTTTTGCCCTAGAGGTTCAGGCTGATAGACACTGAAAATTACTGCATCGTTCAGGTCGGCAAGCAAAGCTGCGATTACTTCGCATAGCTCTACGTGTGGGGAGCTATATCATATCTTACACACGGCACGTCGACATCGACAAATATCGACGCGCACTTGCGAAATCATTGCCTGGATGACCAGTTACTCCCAAGTACGATAAGCGACGCCATCGCAGTTTGCAGGTCAATGGGGCAAACTTATCTGTGGGTCGACCGCCTCTGCATCCTCCAGAACGATGAAGGGGACAAGCACGAGCAGGTACTTGCCATGGATGCTATCTTCATGTTGGCAACTCTGGTCATAGTTGCACCTGATGGGTAGAACATGAACGCTGGTCTGAGTGGCATCAGTCGTCCAAGAGATGCGCAGTGTCGCAAAAAAAACTGGTAGCCTTGTTCCCACAGGATACAGGGAGCACATCAATAAGTACTCCAAGCGGCGTCTTACGCACATAAGCGATGCAGTCGAAGCATTTTGAGGCGTGCTAGCCGATTTGTACGGACCAGAGTGCGTCAACTCGTACGGCCTGCCGTTATTGCATTTCGAACGAGCATTGCTCTGTACGCCGAATATGCGCATCCACTCGATGATATGAGGAGTTTGTTTCCCTCGTGGTCTTGGGTCACCGCTATGACAAATCGCTTCAGCGTATACCTGTGGTCGTTCTCAGAAAGGCACGAAGGCTTCGGTGTTTTGACGCTGGCACCGTGGTACGCTTACCGCCAGGGCCAGGATTGCCTCTTGTATCCGTTGAATCGCCAGCTTGAGCCAAAGCCCAGTAGATGATGGTGGCCGTACGCTTTAGGCGCATGTTCCAGCGGTTTAATCGCTGGCATAGTCAGCGAACAGTCGCCAGCGGAAGTATGTGCGGACAAGCTCAGCACTTTCGATGGCAATTTGGAGTCTTACATGACACTCGCTGTGCCTGATTCACCTCCCCATATCGGCACAAATATAAATGCAGCTGGGCTGAAGAACCTGATGGGGCCGGGTGTACTACTGACAGTCACGCAAGCAACGTATCTGCGAGTGGAACATCATGACTACTTCATTACTCTTGGGCACCCAACGTCTTCTGAGCTCTTGTACAGTCCTACAGGCAGATGTGTTGGCAGACTTTGCACACAATAGCTGGGTCAACGGTCAAAGCGGACTCACGTCGTCTTTGGCCAATACTACATCTTCATTGCACTATCAATTCGAACACGTCCCTTCTGGCTGAGGGGACCTTCTCGTCCGGCTCTGCTTGGTGGCAGATCGGAGTCATCAGACAAGACGAACGTCGCGTACGAGGGAGAGTCGGCATGGGTCAACGTCATGATGCTTGGATGGAGAGGACCATATGCACAGAGACTGGCATTGGGGGAAGTCCCACTGAAGACCTGGCCCGTACTGAACAGACATTGGCGCTACGTTCTTCTTGAATGGTAAACATCTCAACCACGCTACAAAACTCCACGTGCGTCGTCTTCAAAGCGCGCATTCTTCTCGTCGCCTCTTTGGGTCTATTTTCTGCCGTCCTTTTGGAATGATATGGCTGCCTGGAGATGTCTTGCGATAGTGTCGCCGTTCATAAAACCAATTTCTTATCATTCATGCGATAGCCTTGAACGCAGCTGGAAGAGATGGAGCCGACGAACAGTGTCAACAAAGCGGCGTCAAGACAGTTCCAGCTTTCCCACAACATCCTTTGTGGCTTAGTGTGGGCAAAGACTCAGTTACAATGGCGAGACAAAGGGTCTCATCTACTGCACCGCGACTTGAGACATCATATTACACTTCGGCGTTCAAAATCGCAGCATTCACAGAAAGACATGTGAGTTGCAACTTGCTCATTTGTTGCTTTGTATGGAGCGAACCTGATCGATCACTCATCTCATCTAGATTCAGTCAAGTATTCATGACTGCTAACTGAGTCGACATGCCGTCACTGAATCGACGAGGCGGCAAGCACGCCGTGAAAGACCAGGACCTGACCCACACAAAGTACGATGACTACAATCGCGAGCAGCTCCTTGCAGCAGTCAAGGAAGCCGGCTGCTACGTCAAAGATGACAAGAAAAGCGTCATGGCACGGAAGCTCGCTGAACATGACCGAAACAAGCAGTACGAAGCTCGTAGAGCTCTGCAAGAGCGAAAAGAGAAGGAAGACTTGCGGCAACAGGAGATTGCGAACGCTGCACAGGCCCAACGCGACCGCCGCGCAGCGCGAGGGAAACGTAACGAGGAGCGTAGCACACGCTACGAGCAAGGTGAGGAGGTCAGTTCAAATTTTGACGACACAGACGAAGACCAGGACAGATGCGACGCCCACAAACTGACCGTGACCGGCGGCCTCGCACTCAGTGACGAAACATGGGAAGACTCGTGCTCCGACACGACGATTCGCTCAGAGAACCCGCCTGTTCGTCCAGCCTGTCGATTGCAACTGCTTGAATGGCCCTACACCAACCCGCCGCGCAGCAGCCCACACTGCAACCTCCAGCCCGCACTCCATCCAGCACCGCTCCCCTACGCACCCTTGAAGCTAGTCACCACGATCACAAACGAGAAGGTCAACTTGCCGGGTCAAAACTACCCCGCAGGCGTAGATCCAGAATACGTACCTTCCCTCGACGCACTCACCCGCTCCGCCGCACGCCATGGACACCTCCTCAACCAACTTTCTCACGCGGTGATCGAGCCGGCAAGTCTCTGGGCAGCACGCACAACAGTGCAAGCCTGGAACGGGATGATGTACTTCACCCTCCCTGCTCCATCTCTCCACGATACCAAGAGTTCGCGACTCGACGATGTGTATCGTAAATGGCACACCTCTCACTCAAAACTGCCACATCCCACGCCCAGCGCAAGCGACGTGAAGTCAGACCGGCGAGCGCGGATGAAGCAGATCGCAACCCTCAAGCGGCGCCGCGTCGCCGAAGTATACGAAGCGAGTCTCTGGAAGCCAACAGCAGTGGGCTACTTACCCGCGTACCTTGACTGGTCACCAGATCCCTCACTTTCTTGCGTGCCAGACATGTCCAAGACGCTTGAGCGTCTGTGGTACATCCGCTTCCCCGGCTGCGACGTACCGCACTACTTCTTCTGGTCCTGTCTCGACGCCAGCACGCCAGATCCTGGATGGAGCATCGCCTCGTTCGCCTTCTCAAAGAATTCCTACGGTGAAAAGGTAAGGGTGAAGCGCCTCACATCTCCTCCCCTGTTGTATCCACCCCCGCAACCCATCAGCTTCGAAGACACAATCGAGAGTATCGAGCGCCATCTCGTAAGCACCGGACTCAAGGCCACACTCGCGCACTTCTGTAAGCAAGCAGAGACCGCAGGCAAGGCACATGCATGGACAAAAACCTTCTCGGAACCGCTGGTAAGACGTTTCCCTAGCGGAGCGGTGGCGAGGGCGCCGCCTGTGAGTCCCGAGAGGGGTGCCTGTGTGGCGGGTAAGATGGCGGCGCTGCTGGATGGACAGGATGTGGATTGCTTTACCGGTGGGGAGGGATGGACGAGGGACGATGATGAGTTCTGGGAGGTTATGCCTGATGCGGGACGTGAGGACCATAACGGATTGTTGGTTGCGCGGGATGAGCTGGAGACGGTATCTGATCCAGACGAGCGAGTTGATGGACAGGCGCTGTACCGGAGAGACAGCTTTGAGGTCCTTCCCTTGCGCGCCTCCTCAGCCGAAGATGGAGATAAGCGGGTATGGATTTGGCTGGCTGGAATCGCGTCCACGTATCCTCCACTCTCCACACCTCTGTCTTCAGACATCATCGGTATAGATGGGGAAACCCCGCCGTTGAACCTCAACGGTCCAGAAACGACGCCTACATGCCCTTTCTGTAGCCACGACTGGAGCAAGGCCCCGGAATGGGAGAAAGCAGCGCACATGCTCTCGCACAGCCACATCTCCACTCGACCGCAGACATCAACTTGCAGGGAGGATGCCATGGGTAAAGGTGTCAAGCGCAGACACAGCGTGCTGAGTCACCACACGCTGCAGATTTATAATCGTAAGTACGGAAGAGGGAGGAGGACAGTGCGCGTAGACTTTGCGCGCAGCCTCGCCGGAAGTCTGGCGGAAAGTATTGTGGAAAGCGTGAGGGAAGGGGTGGTCGAGCGGCTTGTGCTGGAGGTCCAGAAGGCGCAGAGGGAGAGGAGTCCGTATAGCAAGGAGAGACAAAGGGCGAGGACCATGAAGGGACTGCAGATTGGATGTGGACAGGGGAGAGGCGGGCGGGGGTGGATGCTTGAGCGTGCGCAGAGTGAGCTGGGTCTAGGAGACTGGATGGATGAGATGGCGATGGACAAGGAAGTCGATGAGTGTGACGGGGAAAGTGTATGGCTTGGAGATGATGAGATGTAGTGATTTCATACTCGTAGATCAGGGTATCTCACTACACAATGTTAACTCAAACTCTCTTCGATTGATGCATCTACTCACAGCTCCGACTTCTCCACCCCAGAATCCCTTCGCTTCTCCTTCTTGAAATTCAAAAAGCCCTCCAACTCCATCCACTCGGCCGCAAACGCCGTGACAATCCTCGCCCAGTCCTCCACAGTATCACTATCCAAATGTTCCCCATCATCTTCCTTCTCATGCCACACCAGCGGAAACGGGCTCGGGATGATATGAAGAATCTCCACCCCTCTCGCCATAAACGGGACATGGTCGTCCTGCACAAAGCCGCCCAGGAACGAGTTCTCGCTCTTGTTCTCCTCGTGCAGGAACTGTGGCTCGGTGCGGGGCGTCTTGTTCTCGCGCGCGGCCATGCGGGCGGGGTGGTTGGGCGAGGAGCGCAACTGCTTGAGCGCGCGCAAACGGGACTCGACGCGTGCCATGTGCTGGTAGGCCCAGTGTGTGGTCTTGAAGTATGAGGGGACCCTTGGACCGGCGGCGCCGAGCAGGTCGAGCAGCACGAAGAGCTCTATTGAGTCGAGGGGCGTGCGGTATGTCGAGGCGGCGGGGTGGAAGGAGGATTCCCAGTCTTCGGCGAGGGCACTGCTGATCATTAGCAGCTGTGTCGAGTACGAAGTGACGTTCCTGCCCTACCGCGCCCCGTACAGGCTGTCCGTGTCGGTCCAGCTGTGGAAGGCCTCCTCGCCGTCCAGCAGCAGTATCTGCACGCCCTTGTGCTCCACGTCGAAGTCGCCATCCGCCCCGGACGCCCACTTCTCCGTCAGCGCAGCGTCGAGAGTGCGCGCAGCATGCAACAGCATCGCGCACGGTGCCGCGCTGTCTGTCGCCCCGATGAAGTCCTTCGGCGTGAGCTTGCTGTCGTAGTGGGCTACCAGCGCCAGGCGCGAGACATCGCCCTCGCTCGTCCCCGGCGGATCGCGTGTCGCGATGACGTTGACGAACGGCACCTCCTGTCCCTTGCTCACGGGTGTTGTGTAGGTCGAGTTGTGCAGCTCGATGCGCCAGTCCGGGAGGTTCGTCTTGAAGAAGTCGAGGAAATGCTGTCGCACAGCCGCATTGCCCTCGGTGCCGGACACGCGCGGCCGCAGGATAGGTGCCAGCAGCGCTCCGGTCTTGATATCGAAGTCGTTGCCCGCGCTGGGGAGGCTCTTGAGCGTCTCGTCGCTGAGATCACCGTAGGCAAGTGTAAGAGCAAACAACGAAAGGAGCGACAGCAAGATAGAAGCGAACCACATCTTGTCGATACTTACGGCCTCACATCAGACCTCGAGCGACCAAGAAAAGCACACGGCGCTTCAACCGACAGACATGTTGTCGCCAAGTGCAACCGCTCTATGTGCTGCTGAATCGTGGTCACATCCCTCGCCGATCCAGGGTCCACTCATGTGACAGCGTGCCAGGGGCAAGTCTAGCCGAAGCGTATACCTCTCGCGTCGCGCTGAAGGAACGACCATCCATCCATTAAGATGCAGCCGCGCTTGTTCACATTAGCAGCTGCCTTCAGGGGGTCAGCGCCATGGGCAAGAAGTCCTCAGCAGGTCCCGAAGCTGAGGATCGCGCAGTTCATCTGCAGAAGCTGCCAGCGGAAATTTTCCTCGTCGCCGGCTCTGCGCGCTGCGGCTAAGAATGCTGAGAAGGATCGCAGTGAGTGACTTATCAATGCGATAGAGCCGAGTGGGCTGCGTCGTGTACTAACGCGATCCCAAGTGTACAAGTCGAGGCTGCTGATCTACGATGCTGGCGACACGCGCACGACATGGGTCTCGTTCTGGAAAGCCATGGCCTTGCTGCAGTTTGGAACCACGCTCGTCTTCGCTGTGCCGCCGTTATGGAACAACGAGAATCAGCCTGACCCGAGATTGAGGAAGGCGCAGGCTATACTGGGTAAGAACTTGCACTGAATCTTTCATTCGTCAATCTCCTGTGCCGTCTTCGGTCTTGGTTTTTCAATCTCTCAATTCTATCAATCGTCTTCGCTATCCTCCTCTCAAACCTGTCGATCAGCCGGGTCAGCTTCATCAAGCGCCGTGGAAACATCGAGCGTATTCATTCTCCCCTGATTCCTACATATCATCTATCTTGTCCCTTCTCGCATCACCCCACAATCAACCACACGCCCAATCCCACCATCCCTACCATACTAACACGTCCAGTCGGCATCCTCGGCACCATCCCCACCCTAACAATGGCCTACGTAACCGCCCCCTTTGTGCACCAAGTCTTCCTTCAAATCCCCGAGCACGCCCGCCGCAGCCGGCACCAACTCCTCCTCTTCGCGCGATCGCTCAACAACCCCGCGACCAGCGACGCCACCGCCAACACGAAACTCGAGTTTGTGACCCTCCGAATCTTCCCGTTCAGGAAGAACACCACCGCGTTTTTGCACGAGCTGCGCGCGCTGCCGAGTAAGCGATTCCGCCTAGCCAACCTCGAGATCCCGAAGAGCGAGGCGTGGGCACAGCGTCAGCGCTCCAAGGGTATCTGGAAGCGCATGCTGGAAGTCATCGCCGAGCCAAGATATAAGTTCTTCGTCAAGGAGGGCAAGATGTTTACGCAGAAGACGGGCGTGCCGGGCGTGTGGGAGGAGGTTGCGATGCGGATTAGGGGCCAGACTACGAGGGCGCAGAGAGAGGCGAGTAGGCCTGCAGCCGTTACAGGGCCCAGAGGCGCGATCAGGAGACCAGCGCTCAGGGGCCCCGTAGTGCTCAAGAGGCCGGCGAAGGTGGTTGAGGAGGCGAGGGTGAAGAGGCAGACTTCGAGGAGATCGCAGTGATTGACAGAAAGTATGTGTAAGAGCTAGCTGTATGGTACGAATCGATCCGGCACGATCCTCATGTCTTTCTCGTGACAAATCTGAAACACCGTCTTTCGATTGACTCGGGATCGCGCAGACTACAAAGGGAGCCGTATGCAAGGTCGCTCACCGTGGTCCCATATATCGCTTGCAGCTTCGCCTTCTGCGCTGCGGTTCAAGACGGCGTGTTCATCACTCTTTGAGCACATGCATCAACACGATGCCTGACCGTAAGGAGGTTATCTGTCTGCGAAAGAATGCAGGTTTCAATCCATGCCTAGCATAGATTGTGTGGAACCGCCCATCACTGGAACAATCGTTGAACGCAAGTTGCTTGTTCGCCAGATGACGAAGCACCCGCACCACCCGTCTCTATTCGGGCGATCACACTCTATCAAACACTGAAAATCGCACTCGTGCGAGGACATTGCTCCGAATCCCTCTCTCACTACCCCAAAGACCGACTTGTCGTACGATGTGCACATGCCTCGGAATGAGTTTCAAGTCCAGGTCGACGTGGAGGCAACCCACGGCACAGTAGCGAGTGTAATGCAGCGCGTTCGTCTGGCTGCGGCATGCGGCGAGATCATACCGACGATTATACAGACGAATGCGAGACAAGTATTCTCGGTTGTGGCGCACGCGCAGGGTCCGGGATCTGACGCAGCGTCGTGTGATGGGGGCGCAGTATGTGCAACGGTACCTCCAAGGCTCAGCAGTAAAGCACCATGTTTGAGTATGCATGTATCTGCCGCTTCTTCATGTACCAGCTACTCGTTTCTGAGCGTCTTTCACCATGGTCCATCTGCATTCGGATGAGTGCCCGTCTGCGAGACCCAGGCTGGAGCTACGTTTGCTGTCGCTTGATCCTGAATGCGCGAGCGCGATTATGATCAATGTAGTACGGTTTGTGAGTGTCGATAGAGCGAAAACATCCAAGCTGGTGCCGTTGCTCCCTCCAGTCGACATGATGTTCACAAGTTTCTGCCGCGAGGTTTTAGACGGAAGTCGCTACAGTTGATATTACTCGCCATACCTTCCAAGAAAACGGGATGCCATTTGAGGTCGGTGGTAGGTCCGACTGCGACTGCGACTGCGACAAGGGTAGCGAAGTGGGTCCATGGGCCGTTGCGGCGTCCCGCACGAATCTCAAGGATCATCGCTGAATACCTGACAACGTCTATTCAGGTATTGATATTTGCATTGCTGTTTTAAGAGCGGAGTAGCAGGCGGTTATTTTATTCGTGATTGTAATGCTTGTGATCGGTGAGGTTGTAGGTGTGAGGCTGGGCCGTAAGTGGCGAAGCTGGGATCAAGGAAACAAGTGACATACTGGCAGAACGGAAGACATGTTACCATCCTTCTGCGGCTCGAACAGGTTCTATCCAGCGATATTGCAACGTACGGGTGGCAAATATCATGGTCCGCTCGTATTGAGTCCCATAGCGTTGCTACTTTGCATCCTGCGGGTGTTCCTTTTCGATGCTTTTGGCGATATCTGCAACATGCGCATGAGGACCATTGACAGAGAAGGAACGACTCTGCCGTCAGATCTCAGAACAGTAGGCAAATGTGTTGTTTGAGTCGCGCAAGTCGCAGGCAGTGGTCTTGAGTTGCCTGGATGCGAGCCCTGATGGAGCGATCCTTCGAATCCTACGCACATACTGTGCACAAGATCCCCGAACACTGTCCGGCAATTGTCGCAATACTGGAGTCGGAAAGCATCCCTTGGATGAATACTGCCGAGCACGCTGAGAGAGAAGCACTCTGTGCGGCCGGAGTCTTGGAGCCTATCGGCATCCTGAGCCGCTGAAACGGGCAGGTGTGCAAGGCGAAGGATGTGATATGCGCAGGGATCTTGCAGCCTTGCCTTGAGGATCAGGGTCCCAGCACGTCGACATCGCCGCACATACCTGGTACTCGATAGTGTATACTGCGGGGTGCGGTTGAATGTATGTTTTCTGCAGCAGGAGTACAGTTAGCTGATATTGACGTCTGTCGACGTCTGGATTCTTGAATGTTGCAGAAGCCGACCAAGCAGCAGGGAAGAAGATGCATTTAACCGTAAAAGGGGTATCGGAGAAGGTGCTGGCCAAGGTAACGCGCAGACTGCGGGCACATGCGTGAGCTTGATGTCGCTGCCTTTATCTCGAAGTGACATTTGAGGCATGACGGATTGAGGACGTCTTGGAGTCGGGCCGTAAGCTGTGGGAGTATCTGAAGATCACTGCTGCGTTTGTTCGTCCACGTAGTCCTTTCTCCGGCTGTTGCCGGACGTTTGTCGCGGTGAGCAGTCTGGTAGACTTTGACCTTATTTCGGTCAAATCTCAAAGGACGTTCTGGTGTGTAGGTCACAGTGCGGACAGTGTTGTTCGCCGTTCAATTTCGTGAGAGCAAGCTGTGATCGGCGTGGCTTGAGCTCGTATGATGAAACACGCAACGGTCGGAAACATATCATCGTGCATCGCTCTTCCACAACTGCCGTGTGCCGAGCGATGCGAGTGTGTGAAGTGAGGGGTAGGTGTGGGAGAAAGCCGGTTCGCTTCTGAAGCCACCTACCCTGCGCGAGCCCATAGTTGACACAGTTGCGACGTCATCTTCGTGCGACTGACTTGCATAAACCCCTGCGTGTGGTCGCAGACAAGCAATTGAAGGCGCAACGCCAAAGTATGCGGAGGCATCGTCCGGTGTGCAGGCACTTTCGTGGGCGCAATCTGCATAGGAGGCAGAGGGCGCTCCGGACCCCCAAGGTTGCTCAGACGGCATAAACCGCAAGCACCTGTGCTGTGCAACGTCAAGTTTGCTATGCGGTCCACCAAATTAATCGATTTATGAGTGCAAGAGCGCATGTCTGAGGTGTAAATGTTTGCGATGTCCAGATGAACGCTGTCTTAGAGGCACGCCGCGGATCGTAAATCTGATCTTTCGCGGAAACTGGGCACCTGGACGATCGCTGGTACGGGTCGCTTGTTGATGTCGATGTGAACTGCTGGCCCTCACAGTTCGAATCCACCACTGATGGTATGCTTGCCCTATAAAAGATGTTCGTATTCGTCGCCATCGTGCCATAAGGTTTCGATGGAAGTCGCGCCCAGCCCACTCGATGCGGGCCTCCATGTCGACATCAGACATCCACAACGACTTTGGCTTTCGTGAGACTCAACTTTGCATGTCGAACAACTGGACATGATGGTGTGCAGGCTCGGCCGGCCGCTCCGGCGACGTCCCTCCAAGCTTCAAACAACTGCCGTAGGGCAAAACCTGATTCAAGAAACTTTGGTTGAGCATGCGTAGCTCACACAAATAATAAGAAATCCAGGTGTGGCGGTCCGCGTGCTGGAACAACCTTAAAGAGAGGCGCCTTGCGGTAGTGGTAGAGTCGCTGCCTCACGAAGTGGGGAGTTCACGTTAGTGCTTCCGCAAACATCGCAAGGCGTCTAGTCTCACGATGATTCTTGGTGCGCCTGAACAATCAGCGCCCGTGCACTACATGCTTCAACGTGAAAGAAGGGTTCGGCTGCGGCAGCTGGTCCGAAAACACAACTGTTGTCTTGCTGCGTGGTATGCTCGCTGTTTTCCGTATGCAGGTGCGTTATGGTTATCCCTGATATAGAATTGCTACAAAAAGGGAAGGATCCTCGGAGAATTTCACATGTACGTAGGCGTTTTCGCTCGTGCAAATATTGAAGTAATAATGTAGGATCTCGGTATTGTCGGTTTAGGGTTGCAGGGCAGACGCAAGGAGGTTGGAGATCGTCTCAAGGATCCAGGATACCGAGGCCCTGGCTGACAGTCACGCAACTGCTCATCATCAGCGCGAGCTCCCGCGACGTCAATTTCGGTACCAGAGCCAGCAAATTCTAGAGGTGACAGTTTGTCACTTGAGCCATGTCTGCGAAGCGTCGCAAAAAGGTAAGCGAAATGGTAGAAGAAGCACGGGTGATGGACGTTAGTGCAGGAATTTCAGGCTTTTAGCCGCTTCTGCGACAGAGCCAGCACGTGGGCCACAACCTCCGTTGGAACCTGCTTCCGTGCTTTCCTCCTAGCGCACTGCCATTTTGCCATTTTCAGTGGCTCGACCGTTCCTCCCGCGGTTGGTCAGATTTAAGTTTGCTTCTGTGAATCGGCCTGCATCTTGCCTTTGATGCCCTGCCGTGTGCCTTGCAGCTAGACGAGCGCCACAGGGACCTCGGCTACTCAGCAGGTCACCGCTTGCAGCTCCGAAAGCCCTGAATGGTTTTCGTTATGCACTGAACGGGATATCCTAGCCTCATGCATCTACCAGAGTGCCATAGCTTTCGAGAACCCCGGTACACGCGTGTCACCAAGCCAAGTTCCCACGCTCTTCCGCGGAAGAGACCCTTTTTGGGGTACACAGCACTCCCTGAAACGGCCGGGTCCTACATGTCAAGGAACCATTGACGGATCCACTTCACGTGGCGAGTCGTAGAGGCCCGCGGTCGAGGTCCACCTCTGAGAGGATATAGAACTGACCTGACCCCTTTGGTATACAGGTCTGGCTCTGGGGTTTCCTCTTCTTCAAGGTCCATGCAAACGGCGACCTCCACCGAACAACATCATGGCGATCCCTAACCGTGGACCCGAACTCATTGGAGTGAACATTGCCTTCCTGGCTACGGCGATCATCGCCAACCTGTTGCGATGTATCGTTCGGGTGAAGATGGTGAAGGCATTTGGCATCGATGATTGGCTCATGGTTGGCGCGACAGTGAGTGATACCGAGCTCATCGTACTATTGCGGCCACTGACTATCCGCAGTTCTTTTTCCTTGGATATGGTATTTCGTCGAATATAGGAGCACACTACGGTACTGGCCGCCACCACGACGACCTCGAATCATGGCAGGTTGACAAGGCACGGAAGTGTTGGTTCTATTGCTACCTTTTCTACTGCTGCTCTATGATCCTGTCCAAGATCTCCATCGGCTGCTTCTTGCTTCGCATCTCCGTCAAGCGTATTCACACCTGGATCATCTACTCGGCGATGTTCGTCTCGACCTTCGCCTGCGCGGCCTTCTTCTTCGTCACACTCTTTCAGTGCAACCCTGTCAGATACTTCTGGGCAAAGTCACTACCGAACGGCACCTGCATTAACAACACCGTCATCATCGCGCTGGGTTTTGTCTACAGTATCTTCAGCATCATCGCCGACTTCACATTCGCCCTGCTCCCAGCTGCCTTGGTCTGGAACCTGCAGCTCAAGAAGAGGACAAAGATTGCCCTCATTCCACTCCTTACCATGGGTTGCGTCGCCAGCGCCGCCGTCATTGCGCGTCTCCCATTTCTTCCGAAGCTGAATTCACCTGACTTCCTCTGTAAGTTAGTCCAGTCTGCCTTACCCAAGGGTATGCTAACATCACCAAGGGGACACACTCGACATCGCTATCTGGTCATCCGTCGAACAAGGTCTCGCCATCACTGCTGGTAGTCTTGCCACTCTCCGCCCTCTGTTCTCTCTGTGCATGCACCATATGGGACTGTCTACACGACCCACACAACAAAGACCTTCGCAATACGGCCTCCAAACGCCACCCGCCAGCCACATGCTCAGCAGTAGACGGAAGGGAAGCAAGAACGAGCTCGACATGTACGGACTGTCCAATGCCGGAGAAACACGGGCTTCAGACGAGTCGCTCACGAAGGAACAACATTACGCCAAATCACCAAACTGGTTCAACGGCAATGGGCCACAGCAGAGCATGACGAAGAGCCAAGTGCGCACCGACAATGAGAGCGAGAGGAGTTTGAGACTCAAGAGCTCAAGGAATAGCAGTGAAGACCAGATGGGCATCATGGTCTCGAAAACATTCTGGGTCGACGAGGAGAGAGCATCAATAGCCTCTCGAGGTCAGGATCCACGATTCATATAACTTATGCCGTATTGCGATTTACGACAATATACCCCATACTTGATGTTCAAGCTTTTGACACTCAAGTCCATTGCCAAAGTTCTATTCTCACTGTATCATTACCCTGCCAAAACAAGGAAGCATACCTCCGGCGATCACGACCAGATTGTCACTCAGTTACCTCATCATGGATGAGCAATGTCTATCGTTATCGAAGCCCCTGCGGAACCAGACAGACCGCTACAGCAACGTCCAAATTCAGTCGCAACGTTAAGCAGCAAATTGCGCTCTACAGTCCACCTACCTGATGTGGCCTGACAAGCAGCGGGTGCATGCGAGCCCTGCCTTAATGCGAGGAATAAGGCGTCCCGACATGGGTCGAAGCACGAACATCAAGCGCGTGGAAGCGGAGCCAACAGTCCGAGTGGTCAGGAGACCGCAAGACAGCAGTTCGCAGAAGGGTACTTGCCACAGTACTCTGTACATCGCCATCTCACGATGCCTGCATCTCACACCGTTCTGGATACCAGGTGAGAGTTGCACCGGTGTCACTGTGTCACGACAGAGGCGACAATGCGCTCGTGGACTCGACCAGATGAAACACAATATTCCCACAACAACTGCCGACATGTATCTCCCACGTGTAGTCTCCACGCTGCGTTCCACGATTTTCCTGTAACGAAGTAGAGTCATGATAGCCGTTTCGACTTCATGCGCGTGGTCAATCTGGGTATCCTTCGTCCATCGTCCCTCCGCGGACCGGGACGGCACCAGATCAGGGAAAAACGCAACGCAAAACACTCTTGGCCTCAGGTATCCACGAAGCTTACTTGTACACGCAATCGCAGCCCAGTAACACTGCTATAGGAGCGACAGGTTTAAGACGTTGCTCAATTGACCTCACCGTTCGGCTGCTTCGGAGGGATCAGAGCGATCAGCACTCGAGAGAGGCACCGTGAAGGCCCGGTTGATCACGGCGCAGGCAGCGGGCAGACGTCTTCGTCGCTCAGGTACAGCCGGGACGCGAACGCACATTCGGTATTCTGGACGAGCCATGGCCAGCTCCTCCCTGCTCAGCACCGCACAGAGAAAGACGAAAGTGCGTGAACGTGCGCTCGCACGAACACTCGCTTCCCATTGCTGGGCCTCGGTTGCACGCACCCACAGCCCTGTCCAGATTTGCTAAGCAGGAAATGGTCGCGAGTCATGGGGAAACAGAAAGTGGATACGGGGATTCGCCTGCTTTGGGGATTTGACACCAGGAATCGGGGTTGAGAAGACGCAACGCGTTATTGCTCACCAAGTTGCACAGGCGCGGTGACAGAACGTTGGGAGCCTCAACTGCCGATAAGAAGGTCACTCACTGCCAGTATACTTCCACTGACATAACAGTGACAACCTTTGCGCTTGTCGCTCAACTGCGGCACCACGTAGCACAGTGCCATCGTCCTCCCCGCTCGTCGCACCGTGCTGCACCGTTCAAACCCAAGTTCCTCACTCCCCACCCGCCAAAACCTACACAACTGCGTTTTGCAAGCGCAGACGTGATTTGGAAGAGCCGCACGTCACTTGCGCACCGGCCAGCGGCGCGCTGAGCGGCGCATCTAGCGTACCAAGATCAGGCTGAAGGCGGCGGCTTCCTATTGGTGGACGCGATCGTGATCTCCGGCAGCTAGGTCGAGGCGCTGGGTGAGGATGGTACCTTCCATGCGGGTGGGGATGTCTGGGACCGGTGTTGTGGTGAGTGCGGCGTGGTGACGGGGCGTGGTCTTGCCCTGCAGCGGCAGCATGACGGTGATGAGAGTGGGCGTGGACGGTGCTGTTGAGCAGCATGAAGAGCGCCGCAAGTGCACCAGGTCAGCCAGCACTGCCGGCTTCAGTGCCGGGACTTGGTGTGTTCGAGAAGCTGTCGAAGTGCATGGTGGAAGCATATCCAGCCACTCGATAAGCCTCCTGGAGCACGCGCGTCAAGGCTGCATGAAGGCATCTCGCTTGTGAATGGCGGTCCTCAAAAATCACCATCCCGATGGTCGTCTTGAGCATCAAGTGTATAATTCGCCTATCTATCAAGACATGGGGGGCAGGCAAGAAGGGTCAACTGGATAAAGTCGCACGGGAAGGCACTTGCCGTCCCTTTGACCTTGGTCCTGATCTTTATAAGGCTGGGTGTCGCTTGCATATTGATACAACCATTGTCTGGTCAAGCTTGCAGGCGTGGGCGCCTGCAAGAGCAAGTCTGAACTGGCACCACGTGGCTTGGAAGCCTCAGGCCAACGCTATGAGCATTGAATTTGCTTCTTTGGAAGCCACTACTCCCAAGCTGACATTCAAGAGGCTGCGGCAGACTTGTCGACCAAACCGACAAGTTCACATTTGTCATAGTCCTACGCCTTCCTCCCAACATGAAACTTCAGTCAATGATCAAAGCATCGGTGCATTGCGCAGTCAGGAGGCGATGGCTGGACAATACCTTGAAGCTATCTTCAGAGGGCGAATTCTATTTACACCCTGTCAACCGGCGCACTGATGAAACTCGTAGCGACAGCATCAGACGGCCACGGAATTACACCAACTCAATCGATGCCAACTCCAAGTCATACAGGCCTTTCTCGAGCCACACAAGTGCCTCTCCAAACATCATCGTGCTGACATAACAAGGTCCGACCACTTCGAAAGACGCCTCGTCGAGAGCCCCACCTGCTGGCCGTAATACAACTGGCATCCTGCATCCATAGAGAATCCATATGGCATCACCAACAACTGCAGCCGATGGCACTACCGAAGGCCCTCTAGTTGTTTGTGCAAACCGGCGAGCATGTTTGCTCTCGTCAAAGAGGATCGCAGAACCCGCCGGTCTCTCAGGCGGATGCGGTAACTGTTCCGGAAAGAGCATTTCGAGTTGCTGTACACGAGCTATTTCGAAGCCTGACACAGCTAGCCTGCCTAGGCTGTCTTGCTCTTGAGTCTCTGTGCGAGTGAAGCCTGAGGCTCCCCATTTGTACGATATGTAATCCCAGTTGTCGTACAGGGGCCTCGATGATAGCGGCACGCGCCAGTCGGGTGTCCATGAGGGAAGGTCGAAGGATGTTGCATCGCGATGCGTGGGTAAGATGCAGAGGATATCGAGGTTCCCGTCGCGGTTGATGAGGTACTTTGCTGTGTATTGATACACTTCGGGGATGCTGGCAGAATAGTCGACCCTCATCGTTGGCCGTTCTCTCTCTTGTGCCCTTGCCGATGTTGAACTCAGCGCTCGATTATTGATCGGCACCTCAGCCATACCTAGAATGGCATACACCTTGTCCCTGTTGTTCGTCGCTTCATAGGCTCGACTCGCCATGAGCAAGTCTAGCATTCCTCCTGTGTGGTAATACCAAATGCTGCTTATATCCCCAGCTCCCGCTAGCAGCGACTGCCCAAGGACCCAGTCCTTCTTCAGGAATGTCAAAGCGTACGACTTCTCCGGATCCGGTCCGATGAGCTTGGAGTGCTCGTCATCGTCACCTTTGAACAGGGGCCTGGACGCAATGTACTTGCTGCGTAGACGGCTCAAACAATTGACAGATCGCTTCAATGCAATCCACGGTATCTCGAAAGATCCACATCGGACAATGACCTTGGGTGCTGCCGCAACTTCTTGCCGTATCCAACTGCGGGAGAACCACGGTCGCTCGGTCAACGTCTCGACACCTCTGATGAGCCGAGCGAGTTGCACCAAACATTCGTGATCGTGGTCATGCCTCATGAGGACAACTCTATTTTTTCGCCTTCCGATCAAGGACATCGCGCTCATGGCAAAGTCGCTATCATCTGCTCCCACGCCGAGCCAAACGATGACTTGGGCAGCGGCCCGGTAGATTGCGTACATGTACTGGACCTGGTCACTCTTTTCCGCGTCGTTTTTCTGATCGATACATAGCGCATCGATCCAGATTGTTCTGCTTTTACCTGCAAGACGAGTGTTCACCAACGCGTCGAACAGATTTTGGCTTACGCCAATAAGCTCACCGTTGCACTCGATGATTTGGCGAATAGTAGCGTCGCCCCAGGTATATGACAAAGCTTCGTACACGGGTCTTGTCGCTTGAGAGCTTTCGTTCTGCTCGCGAATGCCCTGTATCTCCATTGGCGCCAGTGTGCATCTGATCTGCTCGTCGCACGTGCCAGGTGCAATGACAAGGACACGAGTGAAGCAAGGATCGAGTGCACCGTAGATGCTGGCTGATCCCAAACCCGATGCGTCCAGCGTTGGACACTTGGGCTGTTGGTCCGCGCTTGGACGCGAAAGTGCTTGCTTCAGCCAGCAGTCCTCCTTGCATATGGGGTACGCTGGAGATTCTCGGCACTGCTCCATCGACACCTCAGAGCCCCCAGATTCGTACCCCAAATCTTGATCACCTTCTTCTCCACCGCCGTCTTTGCCCCTGCCAAGCGAGAGTGATGCCTGCGCGGCCAGCTTGTCTAACTGTTTGAATACGGGATCCTTGTCCCGGTTCATCAACGCGTGATACCCTCTCGTGATGTACTGCGTCTCCTCATTTACACGAGGGCCTGGATTATCGAAGTCGTTGTCAATGTAGCCGTGGGTGTCTGTTTGAGAAAACCATCACGAGTGTACCATGTCAATATCGTATTCCAATTCTCCAAGAGTAACGTTCGGAGCTGTCATGGGTAGGTGGCGGTATTTCCGTGCTCTGCGCAATCATGTTCGCAGCGATGCTAGCAAGAAACGTATCAACGCGTTTGTTATTTGCAGCCTGCACGTCTTCTTGTGCACCTTCGTGAGCCTCCTTTGGTGCAAGGTAGAACCAGTCGCCGAGCTGTCGAATCTTCCACGTCAGGTCGCCTTCGTCACCGACCTTCCTACCGATGGTGTTGCGTTCTTGCGTCGCCCATCGCAGCTCACCATCGATCATCACCGCTCTCCGCCATTTTGAGCCATCGATTATCTCATGCACCGCTTGTTCGTCCCAAGATAGCTTCGGTACGACTTCCACGTCTCTTGACACAACCGTGGTTGTACTCGCAGTCTGGTCGTAGTTCGGAGTAGCTGACGATGACCCCGCTTCTGCGCTCTGCTGAGTCCGATGCAGCATATTTGAACACGATTGGATCTATCGAGAGGTGTCCACGCCAGGCTCATTGTACGGTTGGCGGTCGTGACCCGGTTATATGGCTAAGTGGTACGCTCAGCTTGAGAGCGCAATGCATGCAGGGAAGCGAGCAAGCCCAGCTGAAGTAAGGAGTACAAGCCTTGTGGCCTGCAAATATATCTCGTATTTGCTGTACTATCGCACGCAACCAGGGGTTAGCGGGTTAGCGGCTGTGTCGCCAGCCTATGATGCTCCGCGAGGCGTCAGTACAGGAGAAGAAGGTGCAGTTGGACAAGGTTCCCGGGCGAAAGCTTGCGGTAAGTATAGTGGACGGAGGCGATGTACCGGTCTCAAAGGTTTAAGGGCGCCAGGCTTGATAAGCATAAACCAATGGAAGAGACTTGAGACATATACTGTGAAGGTCAGCAGCCGGAAGACAATGACATAGAATATGACCTATACGCTTGAAGCGCGGATGAACCTCGCTTGTACAAACGCTAGAAGTGCATGTGCAGCATAAAAGGTAGCCTTCAAAACGATCTTGAGTGAACATCAGTCTTGGTAGATATGAGGGAGGAAGCAACTGCCCCACTGCACGCTTCGTCATGTCACTGCAACGACGACGCGCTGTACACGCTTGGGAGCGCACGTAATAGCACTCTTGCGGACGCAGGCCTGGAACAGGATCCAGGGGTATCATATGCTTCTATTGCGCGTACCAGTTGCTCATGACAGGTGCGGAAGCTGTCCAAATGCTATGGGGGCGCTTTTTTACCGTGCAAGCTTGTCCAAATCTAATCCAATCCAGAGAATTTCAAGATTCCGTGGCCCTTCTGCTGCTTGCCTTTGTTGCGCTTCTTCTTCTTGCGTTTGCTCTGCTGCTCTTCGTCGCTACTGGAGTCCATATCATCGTCGCTGTCCTTGTCTGAGTCGCTCTCGTGCAGTCTCTTTGCAGTCGGCACCTCTGCGTCGTCCTCATCCTCATCCTCGTCATCCTCTTCTTCATCGTCTTCATTAGCCGCACCAACGGCGCCCTTCTCACCCCAGACCTTCACTGTCTTGCCTCCGCCACTGATCATCCTACCCGTCACGTCAAAGCCGAGCCCGATGACGCCCTCCTGTGCCAACTCATCGTGCTTCAACTCGCCAACGACCTGGTTCTTCCCGATCTTGACAAATCGAATATCACCATTTCCCAGCCCAACCGCGGCGATCTTGCCAAACGGCCCCACACCAGGCGGAAGCAGGGCGAGCGCATCCAGACTCTCAGCGCCCTCCTTGCCCTTGGCGCGATCAACAGTGATACGCTCATCCTGGTCGTCCCAGACGCCACGCTCCCAGAGCGTGAGCACGCCGTTGCCGCCTCCGACTAGCACCTTCTCGCCGACGTTCGAACCCTTCTTGCTCAGCCCTGTGACAATCATCGAGGACAAGAGCTCTTCTTCTTGGTCCTCAGAGCGCACCATGACGCCCCGCCGCAGATCAGTCACGGCCAAGGTGCTGCCACCGGTTGTCACCCATTGCTTGCTGAAGCCGCTGGTGCTTGCTTCGCTGGGCGGGAGCGGTGTGAGCGAGGAGATGTAGTCGTCGTGCGGGCGGTGTGTGGCTTCAGGCCTGGGCGCTTTCGCGGAGCCCAGCGCGCGGATGTCGTAGATGTGGAGGGCTGACGAATCGGTTGCGAGGATGAGGGATTGAGGGGAGAGCGCGTGGACGAGTGTTGGGGCGTCGATGCCGCCGTTTGCACTGGGAACGTCAGCTCTCTTGCACACCGTGTCTAGGTATATGCTGCCTACGGGTCCAGAGGCACGGCGATCTTGGCCGTCACCTGTCCCGTCGCCGAGTCTGCGACCTTCACGATGCCGTCGGTGCCCGCTGAGTACAGGTGCGCGCCGTCGACGCCGAAGCCGAGTGTCCGACAGCTACCCTTGTGTCGCCGCGTCTTCCAGACGGTGTCAATGTGTCCAAATCCGCTCGTTGGCGCGCTGTCGTCGCCGTCACCGGGCAGCCTATAGGTTTGCACATGGCCGGATGCAAGGCCCACGGCGACAATTGGCTCTTCCGGGTGTATGGCCTGGGCGAAGAGGTCGTAGTCGAGCGGAATGGCGCACACGTTCTCGAACATGGTCGCGGTGGTGCAGCTGGAGAGCTGTCAGAGTGCGAGCGTGCTGCAACTGCTACGTCCCATCCGCACCTGCAACTTTTCTGTGGGCCTCGGCTCAACCTGCCCTGCGCAACTTCACGGGGCAGGTACCTCCAGTTTCCAGACACAGCCGCCTATCCTTTGCGTAGCTTGTTTTGTCTGCTCTTAAACATGCCAGATAAGGTGTTGATGTGCTCCGAGGACCGGGTCGCTGGTGGGTGATCGCGTGAACCGTGGCTTCGAGAAGTCCATCCTCCAAAGTTGCCCTTCCCAATCACATCCTTCTGTCAGACCACGCTTCTTCACGAGCATCGACATGTTTCTTCCGCCCCATCGCCGGCCTCACAACCGATATCTCGACCAACAATGGTCCCGCAGGACTGCCGCCATGTGTATGCATGGACGCCGCGAAAGGCAGAATGTCCGGATCACGTTTCCCAGTGATTGGCTGTCAGCCTCACCTGCGTCTTCGCACGGCACCCATTCGCCAACGGCTGTGCAGATGAAGGAAGAGCTTCGAAAACGAGCATCTTCATAAGAGAGCCGATACATCTCCAATTATTGACACCGTCATTCTCTCTATCAAATACCACACTTGTCGAGATGATTGCGTCATCATTCCTGTACGGCCTTCTCGCCGCCGCATCCCTGGTCGACGCAGCATCGCAAAAGAAGCAGATCAAGTACGAAGTCGTGACCGGCATCTTCCAGCAAGACGACAATGCCACGGACCCCAGCACCTTCAACTTCTTGACCTCCAACTTCGGCCTCGTCAACCGCACCTACCCTAGCGATCCCAAGACGCCCGACAGCAAGTATTCCACGCAGTGGCAGCGTCTTAACAAGTACATCAAGACCCTCAACAAGGAGAAGAAGACCCGTTACTCCCTCCTATTCCTCAGCCGCCACGGCGAGGGATTCCACAATGCTGCAGAGACGTACTTCGGTACGCCCGCGTGGAACTGCTACTGGTCCGAACTCGACGGCAACGGCACCGTGACGTGGGCAGACGCGAAGCTGACCCAAGCCGGTATCAAGCAGGCCCAGGACGTCAACGCGTTCTGGGCGCATTTGATCGCGGATGAAAAGATCACGCCCCCAGAGAGCTACTACACCTCCCCTCTGTACCGCTGCCTCGACACTGCGAAACTCACTTTCGCAAATCTGGACTTGCCCAAGAAGAGCCCGTTTGTGCCTACGGTGAAGGAGTTCCTGCGCGAGGGTATCAGCGCGCACACTTGCGATCGCAGGAGTGACAAGAGCTACATCCACCAAAACTTCCCGAGCTACAAGTTCGAGAAGGGCTTTGCGGAGCACGATCCCTACTGGAAAGAGCTGATGGCTGAGCCGAGCGCTGACCAGGACATTCGCTCGAAAGCTGTTCTGGACGATATCTTCTCGAACGATGACAGCACATACATTTCCATTACCAGCCACTCCGGCGAGATCAGCAGTTTGTTGCGCGGTATGTTTCATTATCCTCTTACGAGATCCAGCAGGTACTAAAATGTCTAAAGTGCTTGGTCACCGCGTCTTCAAGCTTGCGACTGGTGCTGCGATCCCGGTGTTGGTCAAGCAGACCACAGTCAGCGGTGATGCGCCTGCGACTACCACGGTGCCATGGTCCTCCCAGGCAACTTGCACCGCGCCGCCGACGATCCGTGATTCGAGCTGCAATGACTGCTCGTGCTGTCTTTAGATCAATCATCTGAGTCCATGCACGGTTTTGGGGGCATTTGGCTCAATTGTCCAATCCAGCAACGTTTCCAACGCGGCCATCCCTCTCCTCCAGCATTCTGTACAATCAAACTTCGCCGCACACAGCCATTTGCCTTTCAAATTGCCGCGCTGTCTTGTGATTCACTGATGTTACGGCAGTATTTCGCCGACGGCTACTTCTGTGGCAAATACAACCACAGGACCTACCACGGTGTGGTGAAGATGTACGCCTTGTTTGCCTGCTGAAGGTAGAGCTTTCCGTGATTGGACAGTGTTATCAAAAAGGGCAAATTCCAAGACTTCGGCGCATCCTTCCATATCGTACCCTTGTCATGTGGTACAAATCGGGCGGCAACACGTATCTCTTCCGTCTGCATACAGCTGGGTATGAAGGAAGACCTTCAACACGATGTATAAAGGCAAGATTTCTGGAGAACTCAAGGGAAGAGGGTGTGTTCAGCCCCACGACCATACCCGCATCACGTGCCCTCACCTGCAGGACTAGTTCACTATGGCGGCTTCAGCCTTGACACGAGTCGACTCATATCATGTACCTTCGTATCAGAGTCTCACTACGTCAGGATTCCAAACGAGGGTTCTGCGTCTACTACCGGGTGAGCCTGATGCGGCTGTATGCGCTGAACTCATCATCGTCGATCTTGATGACCACAGCCATATCAAATACGGCGCGATCTCGTACGTCTGGAGCCTACTGACTGGCACGAGAAATGTTGAGATCGATGGAAAGCCATGCACCGTACCTGCCTCAGCCGAAGACGTTCTGCGCAATGTCAGAGACAGAGAATTACCTAGGATCGTCTGGATCGATGCAATCTGTATCAACCAGGGCGATCTCGAGGAAAAGCAGCATCAAGTCTCCATCATGGGCAACATCTATGCAAAAGCCGAACAGACCATCATCTGGCTCGGAGCAGGAAGTCCGAACACTACGCTGGCGTTCCAGACCCTACGCACGATACACGAGCAGGCCAGTGCAGCCAGCGAGGGCTGTCAGCGTTTGCGTGAGGTACTATATGGCAAAGCTCAGATTTTCCAGTACTCGACAACGAGACTTCCAACGTCTTGCACCGCTGCCGCGATGGGCGCTGTTCGAGAGCTCTTCGAGCGTCCGTGGTTCAAGAGGCGCTGGATCATTCAAGAAGCGGCTTTGCCACCAGAAGGCATTGTGTGCTGGGGTCCTCAGAGCATGCCGGTACTGGAGCTGTTCCGTGCTGCGATCTGGATGCATCACAAAGAGGACCATTTGGAATTCGACATACAGCAAGAAGGTGGTATGCTGAACGCCTCATACATGTCTGCCCACGTGGATCGAGACCAGGGCTGGTTCTCACCAAAGCATGGCCAGCGGCAGAAGCTTGCAGATTTGTTCCGCTACTTTCAGACCTTCGACGCCACGGTCGATCACGACAGAGTCTACGCCTTACTTGGACTGACGAAGTGGCACTTTGAGCAGCAGCCGCTGCCAACGTTGATCACGCCGGACTACAGCAAGAACATCAATGAGGTTCTGGCAGATGCGACAAGAATTGCTACCGAGGAAGCTGGGGATCTGTGGCTCTTTCGGTATATTGATCTTGCTGAGACACCCCAACCTGATGACCCCCCTTCCTGGGTACCACAGTTGTTCCGCGGTGTGGACCCAAATGTTGATCCTAACCATCTCCGATCGACCTTCAACGCGAGCAAAGGCATGGTAGCCAGCTATCCAGAGCTATTCAAAACGATCGGTCTCCATCCCAAAGGCCAAGACTGGCGGGCAATGAGCGCGGAAGGATTCGCCGTTGACCTCGTGCGGGATGTCGGCAAGGTCATAACTAAACACGAGCTCGACAGTCCGGAAGCAATTCTTGCCTTGTTTCGCAAGATCGCGATGGACAGGCTCCTCGAGCTAGACCGTGAAGGCGATGTAGCACTGCCAGCGCTCGAACCTCACGAGTGCAGTCTTGTCCTCCTCGCCGGCACTCACTTCGATCCTGAGCCATCAGTGGCGCAACACGAACCAGTCGGCACGTTCGAACAATTTATCAACGCTTTCCGTGAAGTCGCCAAGCAAGATCAGAGCAGAGCTGTAGCTTTACTCGAGGATAAAGCTTCTGCACGGTACATTCGTGGATTGAAGTGGGCAGCGACACATCGCCGCCTCTTCATTACTGCCGATAGTCGTTTTGGCATTGGACCTCGAGCGACACGAATTGGCGATGTACTTGTTGTGCTCTCAGCCTCACGTATGCCCATGATCATGAGAGAATCGGAAGAGAAGTGGCAGGTAGTTGGGCCTTGCTATGTGCATGGCATGATGAGGGGAGAGGCTGTGGAAGCTTGGAAGGCGTCAGGACTTGCGCCAACCACATTCTTGCTACACTGAAACCTTGCTGCGCTAGAAGCTTTGTCGATGTTTCCACCACAATCACACGGCAATATTCACCATTGTGCTTCCTCCATCATTGCATTACGTGACGATCGGGTTGTGGAGCATTGCCTATAATTTCCGCTTTGGGATTTGGCACCGGTCACTTCGGCAAATGCACCTGCACGATTTCCCCAGATTCCCCACACTTCGGCGCTTTTTGCTTCCGCAAAGGTTTTGCAGTAAAAAACTGCCGTCATCGTCATGTTCCTGGATTTCTTGCTTGACCTTTGCCTGTTTTGGCAAATTACCCACCTTGATGGCTCTCCATCTCGGAGATTGTTACGCTAACCGCACTCGATGATTGTCCTTGTAAGACAGTTTCAGTGTTCATATCGATCAAGTAGGCTTCTGTCCCACATTCTGAGGTCCTGTTCACAGCAACATGTATCTGCGTCAGATTCTAGTCAGCGGCCTAATGGCCTCGGCCGTACCCACTGCTCTCAGCCATGCAATCAGCAAAACCAGCAGAATCCGGACAGTCGTCATCACGGACATGGAATCAGACGACTTGGCTTCGTTGGTGCGATACATCCTCTACTCGAACGATCTAGAAAATCAAGGCCTCGTCTACACGTCCAGCAAGTTTCACTGGGAAGGCGACGGCAAGAACACATCCTTCTTCCTTCCTGATCGCGAGTACAATACTTCGCAGACATCATGGCGACCCACAGGCACTACCACCATCGAAGACCACCTCCTCAAAGCATACGCAGAAGTCTACCCCAACCTCCGCGTCCACGACCCGACCTACCCAACCCCGGAGCATCTCCTCTCCATCACCAAAATCGGCAACGTCGATTTCGACGGCGAAATGTCCAAAGACACCGCCGGCTCCGACCTGATCAAGAGCCTCATTCTCGACTCTGACCCGCGAAAACTCTACCTCCAAGCCTGGGGCGGCACCAACACGATCGCCCGCGCCCTGAAGTCCATCTCGGATACTCACTCCACCTCTTCACACTGGAACGCAACGAAAGCACACATTTCATCCAAAGTCGTGATTCTCGCCAGCGGCTTCCAAGACAACACGTATGCGGAGTACATCGCGCCGAACTGGCCTGCGCTGCGCGTTGAGGAGCTGTCGAAAGTCGAAGAACATAGCGGTAGATGTTTCAGGATACTCGTCCGGCTGATCGTCCACCAGCCATCTGCCCGTCTGCGCGTCCTAGAGTGCTTCGAGCGATTCTGCTTGGATCTTGATATTTCTACTTTCGAACCGACCAAAGGCATTCCATCCACAAAGTTCCAGTTCAGCGTCCAACAACTTCACAATATCAGGCAGATCCATGGCGAGGTCGGGAAGTCTCCATATAATGATGCCATTCACGCTCGCCCAGCTCCACGAGGGAGCTCTGTAAGGAGCCACACAACAGGGTTGATTCGCCTCAAGAAACTGATCGCGTTGTACCTGCCAAAACAGTAACCTCTCAAACTCCCTTCGCCAGTGACCCGCCAGATAATCGTCCTTGCTGATGTTGTGTATTCGAGAGGCAGTATCGGCAAGAGCCGGTAGCTTATCATTATGGAACGCCAGGCGACGAAAACTGAACTCTGCCACCAGCTGATACTACATGTAATAGACCGTCAGGCGACCAGCAAGGTTCACAGATCTAAACAAACCTGGATCGGAGAGACGACTCAAGGTCAATGTAGGGACAGCGTCCTGGAGTGGATTCCGCTGGAACCGAAATAGTATCGACCCGTCCGCTGAAAGGCTCAAACACGAATTTGGAAGCAGACCACCGCATGGATAGAAACCAGTGATTAGAGGCGTTCTAGTGGCGGTTTTGTTCGTTACTTCTTGCATAATGTTCTCGAGATCCGCAAAAGACATTTTGTTCTCGGATTCGCTCGCTTGATCCTCAGATTTCAGCTCTGCATTATTGACCTCTGAGCCGGCCGGGAAGATCAACTTGAAGTCGTTCTCGATGATTTTCTGCAAGCTGTCCAGATCCTGTCTGCGCGAGGGGTCCTGAAGAGTCCAGTAGACTCCGCCCTGATACCAACAGTGTTGTGCGCAGACCCCTATCATGAAACCCTTCTGGAACAAAATCTTGCGTATAGAACCTGTTCTTGATAAGTCCACCCTCGAGTCTCCAGGCGGTTTTTCACCTGACTGTCTGGATGGCCTCGGCTTCTCACAGGACAATGAGATTCGGGAGCCTAAGTATATGCGTATGCGTAGACATCGCCTTGGTTAATGCTAAAGTCTTGAGGCAGTACAGCAATATTGCGTGGGTCTGACGGAAGAAACAATCCTTCAGTTGAGTCCTGAGCATCTTCTGCTTCCAGAGTCAGGGTGCTGTTGAAGTAGATTGAGTCCATCAGGCTTGATTGTTGCTCTCAATCATTGTGGGAGTCCTGGAGAATGCAGAGTGAATCTATCCACAAGTATCGGATGCGTAGTTCTCGACATACCGTGAGAACACCCTGAAAGGCCTTTGGTAACTCCTCGAACGATATGCACGCCTGCCTTTGCGCGAGGTTCAAGGTTGTCGTTTTCATCGGTGGACGCTGCGTTCCCCAGCAATGATTCAAGGTGACGTAGTGTGCCCGGTGCCCATTGCCCTGCACAAGATTCAGCGATTCATGGATTGCACCGACGTGTATCACCCTTGCGGGTAACAACGGCAGAGCTTGATCAAGGATCTGACACTGTGGGTGATCTCATCACATCTTCCTAGCCATTCGCGCACGATATTGAATTGCGCTTTGGGCAGATTGCATGTGGTCAGGATGCGTCCATAGATGCAATTGTTGGCTCCGTTGACAGTCAATGCGCTGACACCTAGAAGATGACCTACAATTCGCCAGCTAACCAAAATCACCTGCAACTGGATACAGGAGCATATTCCCCTCTACGTGGAGTCCCATGTCTGTCCTCATTGTGCCAGGGTTCAGCCAGATACCGATGACCGCAAAGCCATTGGCGTCCTCCCTGTGCGAATTCGACTTGACAGCTGGTTCCAAAACAATCTGCAGTTTAACACTATGGCCGTCCAGTGGCTTCGTGAATTGATAATGATAATGCTTGTCGAGCACTTCGTCTACCACTCCTATATACCTATCGTCATCGTTTATTTGGAGGCGAGGCAGATCTTTCGCGGGTGAATTTGACTGGTAACAATTTGGGTCATCGGTCCGCGTGATACATCAGTGCATGAAAGCGCATAGTTGACAATTCTTCCCTGATTTCTCCAGGCTGCGAGGTTCTCAGCATGATAGTAGACGTTCGGCGGATACAGCTTTTCGATAGTGACTCCGTTACCTAGATCGCAGAAGGACATATCGCCACGGAGATATTGCAGGCAATGAGAGTAGGACCTGTCAAAGATGCTGCTGTCGCCCGGAAGGCTCTTGATCCAAGTGTACGCCTGGGCGATGATGTTGCAGCGGGTCAGCCCAACATTGCCAGCCTGCAGCTGCGCAACAGAAGGCTGAAGCCAAGCTTCGAGTCAGGTGACGAATGGGCATCCTGTTGAATATTGGTTGCGGCCTGTCGAATCAAGACGCGTAGTTGCGCAGGTGTCGCGTTGATGAAGGAGCAGTGCGGCGCAGTTGTTCTCAACCCCACAACAGCGGCTCGAGGCGCCCGGCCACCCAACGAGGAAGGAGCCCAAGCGCCAACATGAGGCTGATATACATAGAACACAGACCCACATGCAGCCGCTGGCTTGCTGTGCCTCATATTGGATATTGCGGCGCAAGCAAAGCATACATATAGTGAAGGTTGAAGGCGTTTCAACTGACATCAAGCAAAAACTGCACCGACGGCTCCGACGCACCTTCTCATCAACGAACACGCACCTGCCATTGCCTTGTAGCTGTACCGTCTCATTCTCTTCAATAATCCTCATTATTGGCCGACCCAAAGGACTCTCTCCTTTCCATTATGTGTTTTCCAAGCTACCTTGCAGCCATCGCAACACTCGTTGCATTCGCAGCGTCAGCACCCACCCCGTCTTCTTCGTCACCAGGCCTGGCGACGGTAGATCTGCGGATCACAGGTCCTCAAAGCACGCATTACACGACCGACAACCAGTCACCGACAGGCGACCAAAGCGAACACCTCACCATCATAGTCGGCCAGACGCTGTCACTCGAGTGGGAACCATTACACATACAAGGGTTGCAGATGGCCACTGTCAAGGCGGGCGACTCGTTATCGCTGCTGCCCACAACCGTCGAGGATGATGACAGGAGGGTGACGTGCTCAGCGCGCATCGAGGAACGGGAGGATGTTTTGGAGTTCGATATGAACGACAAGGGCGTGCTGCTAGCGGGAGGCAGGCTGGCGAAGGTTACGCGGCTGAGCTGCGCTGTGGCCGAGGAGCCTACACGATGATCGAGGTCCATTTGCATACCGCATGTTTTGTTTTCAGGGCGTTCCAGGTTGCATAGCGCAGGCGTTGCGTATCATGTCTTTCTTCCCTGCAACTTAGCTCTTCAGGCCCTTCATCAGACGCTCAACAATGTCAATGCCCATCTGCTCTTCTGCGGAGGGCGTCTTGTTCTCCTCTTCTTTTTCTTCATTTGCGCCAAAGCCATCATTCGACATGATCTGCTCCATCATGCGTATGCCTTTCAGCTCTTGCAGCGGCGGGATGTTGTTCAGCGCTTCGGGATCCACCTTCTTGAAGTCGACACCACTAGAGGGCTTGACGGCACCTTTGACTTCCAGCACTCGCTCAGGCGTGACCACGAAGTCGCACTGCACCTCGCCATTTTGATCTGCCTTGATGGGGTCAAGGTTGTATTGTGCCTCATCAACAACCTGGCACTCGTGGGCGATAGCAACAACCGGTGCCACAGCGCCCAGCACTTTAAGGTCCTGCAAGAGCGCCCACTGGACCTCAAACAGCGCGGAACCTTCCCACACAACAACGCCCTGCTTGTTGAACACCAGCCCACCGAGCACGCACATATCAATCTTGACCCCTTTGTCACACAACTGCGATAGATCCAGCTTCCTTCCTATCCCGGGCTTCTCCATCCCATCCAGCGTACCTGCAAGCTCCAGCCTGCTCTCCGCTATGCTCTTGGGATCCAGCACCACAAAGCCCCTGCGCAGTCTATATGTGCCAACAACCACTCTTTTCCCATCCTTCAGCGCCCTGTGTCTCAAGCCCTCGCAGCTGTTGTCGCTGGTCACCAGCACAGTCTTGGCATCTTTGTAGCACTGCAGCTCCACTACTCGTTTGGCAGCATCCTCCGAGCCGCGGAAATCGGGCGTAGACTTGAGGAAGTCGTAGTTGAAGCGCGAGTCGGGGAGCGCATGGCGCAGGAGCTGCTGATACACAGCTGCCCAAAGCAGCTTGTGGGGCGAATCGGGCGAGGCAGGGACGGCCATGACGGCTATGTGATTGCGAGGGCAGGCGTGCGGTAAGACGTGGACGGGTGGTGTGTAAGGCAGGACGCCTTATGAATGTGCGTGCAGGAAGGCTACTGAAGACATCGCGAGGTCGTGGTGTGGGGTGCACAAAGCCCCGCTGCGGGGGCACGACACGAGGTGCTATTCTGGAACGCTGGGCATCGTCGCTTTTACAACCTTCACTATACAAAGATGATATCTCAATCAACTGTTTCTTGACAATCGGGCATTGAATCTGCGTGTTGGTTCATACACCGCGGCCGTCATAGACCCTTTTCCGTCACTCCCGCGGGAGCGCCCTGCGTCATCATCATGCCTTTTCCGGGCTGACGCGCCACACGATTGGCTGGAGCAGAAGCATCAATATGCATCGTGCCTTTTGCTTATAACCGCCATATAACCGCGACGAACTTGTCACCGCTGGTCTGCTGCTTCGAGAAGCTAGACAGCAACGGCATGAGTGCAGTGCAGACTACTCACAACGTATCAACATACATCAATCATGGCAGCAGTGTCCGAGCTGTCGTCGAAGGACGATGTCAACCACCTGGAGCCCAAGGATGAAATTGCCGATACGACTGGGAAGGACGAGATGGGCCTGAAGGAGATGGAAAATGGTCTGGAAAAGACACCCTCACCATCGCAGACCACGACGCCCACGCGACAAAGCCCTATCAAAGCCCAGTCCCAACCTTCGAGACTCAAGAAGACAACCAACTGGCTTCTCTGGTTCCTCAAAGACCAATGGTTCCTTCTCGCCATGGCCTCGATCATCCTAATCTCCTCCCAAGTTCAAGTCCCCGCCTCGCAACAGAAGATTAAAAGGACCGCCATAACCTACCTCTCCGTTTCGGTCATTTTCTTTATTAACGGCTGCACGCTGCCCACCCGTCTGCTCATCGAGAACTACATGCGCTGGAAGCTGCACTTCTTTGTCCAACTACAATGCTACCTCGTCTGCTCTGCAGCAACATTCGGCATCGTCTCCTTATGCGCGACAAACAAGGGGTTCATGGATCCCTGGCTGCTTATCGGGTTCCTCTTCGTCGGCAGCGCGCCGACGACAATGAGCAGCAACGTCATCATGACCCGGCAGGCCCACGGCAACACCGCTTTGACCGTTGTGCAGAGCGTGATAGGGCAATTCCTGTGTCCGTTCTTGAGCCCAATCATCGTGCAGATGTACCTCAGCTCTGGCGCGTGGTATAGCCAGGTCCTCGAGAAGGGGAGCGGGTATGGCGAGATCTATCGCCGCGTGTTTATGCAGCTAGGGTTGAGTCTGTTCCTGCCGATGGCGGCGGGTCAGGCGGTGCAGTATTTCGTGCCGAGGCTGTGCAAGAAGGTGTTTGTTGAGTGGCGGCTTATGAAACTTTCTTCCGTGGCGCTGCTGACGCTTGTGTGGCAGACGTTTGATCAGGCTTTCGAGAGCAAGGCGTTTGAGAGCGTGAAGAAGAGCAATATTGTTTTCATTGTGTTCATTTGCGCGGCACTGTATGTCTTGTGGACGGCGCTCTGCTTCACCGCGAGTATCATTTGGTTGCCAAAGAAGGATGTTATCGCCTGTTGCTATTGTTGTCCCGCGAAGGCGTTGGCGATGGTCGTCCCGCTGACGAGCGTCATGTATATCAACATCAGTCCGGTGGAGCAGTCGAAGATGCAGATACCAGCCATAATTTTCCAGGCGTTCCAGGTCGGAATTGGAGGACTGATGACGATTGCATTTCGAAGGTGGATCAGGAGTGAAGAGGAGAAGGAGGAAGCCGAGAAAGCCGAGAAAGCCGACGGCGCGCAGACTGAGCAGCCAAAATAAAGGCATGTGGATAACTGCATGTATCATTAGAGCGCATATATACTCCTCTCAAATCATTGGCATGACTGTTGACATCTGGTACAGATGAACATACTGGGTCGCGGACATTCACACTGGTCCAAACCTCCTGTGTTGATCTCATGTATTCATTGACGTCTATATACAGTGCGCTTGTTATGTATCTCTCCATACCTCTCTAGCATCCGTCTAGCACTTGAAAACGCTTGGGCCAGGGGCAGTGTAGGTCTTCTGCCCGCTGTACAGGTTGTATGTGATTCCAGGGTCAGATCCCTTGTACGCGCCAGGAAGACTGACGGTGGAAGGAGTCTTGCTCGCGCTGCCGGCGATGATGTTGATCTGCGCACACTCCATGTAGAACTGTGCACCGGGGTAGCTGCTCGCAGAGTGCAGAGCAATCAGCTCACCGCGGAGCAGGTACTGGCCGGGCGCAATGCAGGCCGGGATGGTGATGGTCTGCTTGCCTTGATTGGCAATCAGACGGTCGACACCCCACTTGGAGCCGTCGAAAGAATCTTCGGCGATCTGGTGTTGTTAGTAAGGCTCACAAAGGTCCATAGCCTATCAACATGTCTCACCTTGAACCATCCGCTGCCGACACCGGTGTCAGTCTTTGCGTCGGAGACCTTCTTCAGGTAGGCCATAACGGGACCCTTGTGGCTAGAGTCGATGACATCGCTGGGACCGGAGGTCAGAGTGTGGCGCCATGTAAGAGTCGCTGACGAGCCAGCTTGGACGGTGATGACGGTGTTGGTCTTCGTCGTTGGATTAGGGCCGCCGTTGCAGACAATGTCGTTGGATGTCACATCAGTGATGGGCTATTGACTTGTTAGATACTGCCGTTCATTCTGTCTGGAGACGAAAGGTCATACGCCATCGTATGAGGGAACGCGGACACCATCGCCAACGGCACCGCCATTGAGAGACAGGAAGATGGTATGAGCGGTTGCCGAGGATGCCGCTGCGGCAACGACGAGGGGAGTGGAGAGCTTCATGTTGGCTTTGGTGTATTGATGCTTGATCGAACTTGTCTGGATGCTGATGAGCAGATTCGAGCAGATTGTCCTCAAGTTAAATACTTCTATACCACCGGTTATATCACTCTCTCATCAAGCCCACTGAGCCCAGGACCACGGCCTCGACGACCACCAAGCCCTTGATCGCAATAAGGAAGCATCAGCCAAAGAGCTTCGGCAGAGCATCTGCACCCCATATCGGTACTTTCATTCCGCCAAGCGTCAAACACTGGGAAACGACTGGATGCTGGAGACGCCCTACTCCAAAAAGGTGCCGGGTCTCGGGAGCCGCATGGTGTTGTTCGCCGCAATGCTAGATTAAGCAATCTACGAGAGACGTCAAATGCTTCTGCCGGTTAAGCGAGTCCAATCACGACACATCACCTAGATTACCGCGCTAGGAATGTCGGGACCAGAATCGCACTGTATATGAGGGCTTAGATCTGATGACCTTGGACGACAAACATATTGCTGACTACGGTGTCGGGCATTGCGGGCTGCAGCTGTGGCGAAGGTACAGCGGAGCATGCTCAAGACGCATTGATCGGTGACTTCGGCACAGCACTCGGCGAGGGACAGAGCACTCACGAACTATAAAAGCGGAGGCCAAATTCGCAACCAGCAGAGCCTAGAAGGGCAGATGCCCACGACCGCTGGCGACGATGGTCTGATCGTGACACGGGCGCGCGTGGTGAATGCAGTGTGGCCATGCCATCGAAGTTGCCTTCCATGGATGCCAAGGCATGATGTCACTCGGATCGGTTCCATCTGCATTTGCGTGTCCCGCATCGTTTCCTCAGGAGCCTTGCGCACCATCACACTTTCACCGCGCCTTAGATGCAAACACAATCATGTTGTACGCCACAGCTTCGTTTTGATGCCAGCACTGCAGGAGGGCCGACCACCTTGTGCTCGACACCGAACTGGTGGACCTCGGGACCTCTCCTCGCTCGTCCACGGGTGCTGAGAGACGCGTCCTTCGATCTTGAAGATCGACGGCGTGTATTGGCGCCGTGATGTGAATTGCGAGAGAAGACGAGGCACAGTGACAGCCAATTGCGCGCAGACGAAGCCGCATCTTCGGGGCTGAACTGACATACGAAGGCCCTAGCGCCAGAGATGTTCCAGTAATCCCAACGAAAGAAAGCCGAATTTGTTCCAAGCAAACAGCTAATGCTTTCATCGACCAAGCTGCCTGTAGTGAAGCGTTCCGGAGGACGAAGTCGCTCTCAGTCCAAGTGTGCATGTGTCTGATCAGTACTGAGTTGACCAACGGCTACCGCCTTGGCATACTATGATGCCGAGGTGCCCGACGGTACATAAATAGCTCCAGGTTCAATATCCGTTAGGCGAGAAGACGCCAGCAAACCGTCGTTCGATGGCGTTCGAAGTAGCTGGACCGACACCCGTGAACGATACGACAGGTATCGTAATCGCAAGAGCGCCTCGTTTGTCCTCTTCTGGCGTGGCAATCCTCACTTCGGGTTGTGGGTTCCAAAACATGCTGGCTCCCGCAGGTTTTCACGCGTCTAGCTCCGTATTATTAGCCTCACAGGGTGACTTAGTGCAGAAAGAGCATCAGATACGGAGATTTAGCCAAAGGCTGAGGACGACCGGCTCTTGGATACGTCGAAGGCACCAGAAGGGCCCGCGCTTGTACCTGAATATCACCCCACATCTGCCAGAAGGGGGATCGCTCCTGATCAATACGACAACCAAGAACATCCGACCAACTAAGAGGGAAGAGTATTCCATGATATCGTATCGCATCTCAAGAGGACTATGGGCTGGACCGTCTGAAGATCCCTGTCTGAGTGTACTTAAGCAGCATCCATCTTTCCTGATCATCATTTGAATCAGATCAACTTCAATCACACTCACAGCGTAACCGAAGACTGCAGTGGCACCGTTATGGACGGCCGCTGGCTGGCTGTCTCTCCTGGTGAGGGCGCTGCTGTTGCCCTCAACCCTATCGAGTACAAGGCTCAAACCTCGATCCTCTAGTTCGGCGCTGATGGTACCCTTGTCCAAATTGCGCCCAAGACGGGCATGGCTGGTGTTGCACCCAATCAGACCGGGAAGTGGGATTTCCTCCAGTACCGCGCTGTTGGTCAGAAGAATACGGATTACATCAATTGTTCTGGTGACGACTTGATTGTCTGTACATCGAAGGTCGGCTTCCAGTATGCAGGTGTCTGCCCTGGTCGCAAGCAGTCTATCAGCGGTCTTCTGTACTTCGGACTGCCTGAGAAGATGCCCAAGGATTGCTATTGGATTGGTCTTTACATCGACACCGATGTTTCCGGGGTTGCTATGTAAGCGCTAAGTGTCTTCTTACTAGGCGGTCGTACAGCAGTAGCGCAGGTCCAAGAGCGAAGCATGTTATGCACGGAGTGTCTCATACCATATTAAATCAATGTGTCGAATTATGTGCAGGCGTCAGGTCTAACACTGTATGTTTGAGCTGTAATGTAATAACCCAGATTCTGTGTACTGTAGATGTCGGTTGTCAGCGGAAGGTTCCGCCCGGTGACGTGCTGACTCGCCCTCCTTCCATCTGCCACCGTCAATTTCAAGGTTTTCCCTTTAGGGCGTCCACGGCAACGACCCTTCGATCTTACCAAGTCGCTGAGTTCAGCGCTTGTAGATGACAAAGGTCAGGTTGCACAGCCCTGGGGTAATTAGCATACCGGCATACGTGGTTACGCCGAATCAGATCGCCAGGATGCAGTTGCGAAGCTTGTCGACGATAAGCACTTGTGCGCTGACCCGGAAACACGCAAGCCGTACGCACCCTGCAACTGCGTTCCACTCTGGGCGCCGTGCATAATAGTCCACAATAGCTGTGCATAGGTAGGCACATCAAGCCGACCGTGCTGATGAGCTATGAAAGATCGTCACTTCCCCAGACCTGAGGTCAAAAGGCGCCCACTGCCTACCTGCAGTTCACGGTTTGGAACATAGCTTTGTTCCTATTCTCACTGTCGATTGCTTTCGTGAGTGCGGTGCAAGTGCGCCGCGCGAGATCTACTGACTGGAACAGATCGGCTTCGTGGCACTCAAGTGTCTGTACAACGTCTACCTACATCCTCTTCGATTTTACCCAGGGCCGCTCCTTGCAAGAGCAAGCTTTCTTCCTTCCCAGCGCAACCTTCTTCAAGGCCGTATACATCTATGGATACAAGATCTGCACAAGCAGTATGGGCCGGTGGTTCGCCTCTCGCCCAATGAGTTATCATTTATCGAACCAGAAGTGTGGAAAGACGTGTACGGCCATCGTGCATCGGCATTCACCAAGAACCACACGTTCTACGGGCCCGATGCGTATGGGACCCCGGTCGGTATTCTTCGAGCAGACAACGTCAGTCACGCCCGTCAGAGAAAGACAGTGAGCCATGCCTTCAGCGACAAGGCGCTCAAGGACCAGGAAGACTTGCTCAAGAAACATGTGAGCTTGCTTGTGGAGAAGCTCAAGGGCGTGACAGCTGGTCAGTTGCGAGCGAATATCGTGGAATGGTGTACGTTCTAGTCATGTATGACGCATGGTGATTGGACTTCTTACTGACGGAGCCAGACAACTTCACGACCTTCGACATCATGGCAGATTTGACATTTGGAGAATCCCTACACCAGCTGACTGAAGCCTCGTACCATCCTTGGGTATGCGCAATATTCTCCCACATCAAGATGATCGCCTTGTCTCGAGTCTCCCGCGAGTGGCCTGGTATATCACAGTTGTTCCGGGCAATGCTGCCAAAAGATGCCAAAGAGAAACAGAGACAGCACCTCAAGTTCTCTTCCGACTTGTTGGACAAGCGCATGGCGCGTGAGCCAGAGCAGCCTGACATCTGGAGTTTTGTCACTCGCAACGATGGGAAGGAGGAAGCCCTGCATCCAACCGAGCTGTACAGTAACGGTAGGCAATGTAGCAGTTGCGACTGAGCTTTAGGTCTGACATTACACTAGGCGCTTTATTCATGCTGGCAGGCACAGAGACGACTGCGACTCTGCTGTCTGGACTGACGTACATGCTTCTAAAGCACCCCGACAGGATGAGACGCCTAACCGACGAAATACGTTCCTCAATCGCATCCAACAACAACACGAGCATGTCCGATTTGTCGCGCCTGGAATACCTCGGAGCTTGTATCGAAGAAGCCTTGCGTCTTTACCCACCAGTGGCGATAGGACCACCCAGGACTGTGCCTCAAGGTGGAGCGACTGTCTGCGGCCGTTGGGTCCCCGGTGGTGTAAGCTTTCTTTCCATTTTACGAAAGAATTGCATGCTGATCTCATCTTCGTAGACCATCGTACAAGCACCAATGTACTCTATCCAACGATCGCCCACCAATTTCAAAGACCCCGACAGCTTCAGGCCTGAACGTCTTTTACCCGAAGGGCAACAAATGTATGGCTCCGATCGTCGAGATGCCATGAACGCCTTCTCGACTGGTCCGCGCAATTGCATTGGAAAGAAGTCAGTCTCCTCAACGAAACGTCTAGAAGTGCGGCTAACCTCAACAGCCTTGCATATCATGAGATGCGCCTTGTCCTGGCAAACATTCTGTTCAATTTCGATCTCGAGCTATGCGACATAACTACAGATTGGATGGATCAGAAGGTCTACACGTTATGGGACAAGAACCCTCTTATGGTCAAATTGACGTCGGTGCGATAATGTAGAGACAGCCTGAGCCAATGTGCTGCATCCTAGTAATGTTCGCTCAGACACTTCAGTTTCAGTCGTCCTTGATGAGATCAGCGGCCTTCTCTGCGACAGCATACACAGTCGCCTGAATGTTACCCAGCGTTTCCATCGGGAAGATGGATGCATCCACCACTTTCAAGTTCTTGGTACCGTGCACCTTCAACCTGCTGTCAACCACCCCTCCCAGGTGTTTCGGCATCATCGCGCATGTTCCAACAGGATGGAAAGTGCTCAGCACTCTTTCTTTGACAATCTCCTTCGCTGCTTCCAAGGTAGTCGCCTCCCTGCCTCCTGGTAGGCGTCCGCCTGCTTTGAGAAGGCACGCAAGAGGTTCAGTCTTGATGATTGTCTCAATGTACTGCGTCTGTCGCGCTAAGATTTCCAGATTCAAGGGATGCGACAGATGTTTCGGATTCAGGAGTGGTTTGTCGTTCGGATTCGTGGACCTGATGCGACAAGAGCCGCGTGAGAACGGATGGTTGTTGGCCACCATGATCGATATGTAGTTCTTTGGGTCTGTAGACGCGAGCAAGTCTTTCATCTCCGTCCGGCCAGACAAATTTTTCAGCTGAGCTGGTAGCATCATTGCGTACTCGGTCGCCTCCTTCGGGCCTAAAATCAGTTGTCGGAGTTGTTCGTACTGCCTTCTCTGCCCATGAGGAAGATCCGCTTCATCGACGTAGTGCTTGGCCAGCTGAGCGATCTCCTCGCGATTCACTCGGCCATCTGAATCAACCAGTGGAAGCATCGTCACGCTGATTGGCATGCTAACGAGCGGGCCTGTCTTGGTGGTCATGTACTTCTGTAACACTGCTTGGACGAGATTCGGATCTCTCATGATGGCGCCTAAGATCTGGTCATCTGCAACCTCGAAACATTGAGCGGAGATAGCGTGATCCTGAAGGTTTTTTCCCACACCTGGACTATCAAGTAGCAAAGGAATCCCGTGATTCTCAAGGAGGCACTTTTGGCCAACACCAGACAATTCAAGAATCTGTGGAGACTGTATGGCGCCTGCAGATAGGATGACTTCTTTTCCAGCGAGAACGTCATGGTGTCCACCGGTCTTCTCACGGACTTCCACATCGGTGGCTACGACCAAGCCATTGACTACTTTGGTGAGTATCTTCTCGACGAAAGTCTCCGTCAAGACTTGCAGGTTGCCTCGTAGCGCAACCTCTGGTCTATAGTAGGCTAATGCTGCGTAGCCACGAGTCTTGGTCTCAGCGTCGATGGTCAGCCCGCAGGCAAAGGTGCCCAAAATCTCCCCGGAACATAGCACAAAAGCGGACTAGATGACCTGTTCATAAATACTGATTCGACCACTGCCGAATAACTCGAGTATGAAGGATCCTAGTACGAAGGATCACAGGGTGAGGCGATTATGGAACACATCTGCGCAGCCCTTGTTCGCTGCAAGGACACAGCAACCGCCGGAACATGCAGACCATCGCTAGCAAAAGATAACTCTTGCGCTATGCGACTCATGGACGCATTCGCGAACTGGATGCGCGATGACTGGACGACTTTAGGTATGCTTTCTACAGACCCTTTGACGAGATACAATATTTTCGAATTTCCAGTTGTGACATAGCAGCTTGTCGCGTGCTTCGTGCTTGTTGGCCTCGCAACGGTACTGTTAATATCAAAATTCGTGGCAAGAGGAGTTCGTAAGACGGAAGTATGGTAAGTGTACTGCTTCAGGTTTTCCCGATTTGCACTCCCTTCGAGTTGAACTGGAATCCGACTATTCCCGGCGGACACTGTGCAAGCTACGTTGCTTTCGTCACGATTGGCATCTTCAATGTGATAACAGACCTGATCATCATGCTGTTACCTATCCCTTTCCTAAGCAGGATACAGATGGCAGTAGGAACCAAGATCGGTCTTGTGGCTATCTTCAGCATCAGGCTCTTGTGAGTACTATCTCATAATCAAGTCCGTTCAATTCTGACAGGATTTCATAGCGTCAAAGCAAAAACCAGCATTCGCATCGATGTCCTCCTGAACGTAGACTTCACCAATATCTCTCGTACTCCATGCATCATGCGGCTTTCTGGTCGGTTGCCAAACCCGCAGTAGCCATCACCAACTGCCACTGGGGTACTGCTGCAGTGTTAAAAACACCGCTAGAGTAAGATTACACTGCATATTTAGGTAAAACAGTCTATTTACACAGAACCTTTATCTTT